>CAJHZI010000295.1:0-20000 GCA_905160935.1 Enchytraeus crypticus | reverse complement strand
GCCATTTAGTTATGTTGTATTGCTCTATTATATTCTGGGTATATTAAGAGAAATACATGTATACGAATGGCATGAATTTTTAGATAAACTAATTAATTTTCAAATTAATTGAAACTATAGTGGTATCCTCGACTATGCAAAACACAACTTTTTAAAATAAAATTTTTGCTAAAGGTGGTTAACCCCTCTCAAATCTCTTAAAGTCCCCCTGTATAGAATATTGCTCTCCCTATCTTTCTCTCTCTCTCCTTCGCTCTTTCTGTCTCTCTTTCTCTCTCTCTCGCTCTCTATCTCTTTCTCTTTCTCTCTCGCTATCTATCTCTCTCTCTCTCTCTCGCTCTCTCTCTCTCTCTCTCTCTCTCTCTCTCTCTTTCTCTCGCACACACACAATGGCAAGTGTTGTATCAATAGAACTCCACAGAGGGTTCAGAATTTACACAGCAAAATATTGTAACACTCAAGGGAGGGCTGCGAAGAAATGAAGAAGTTCGCCAAGGAAATACATTCAATGCCAAATAATCGATGTTGTCATTAATATTTAATGGATTGATAACCGCCTGGTTTGTTCCAATCAAGAAAATGAGAGAATCTGAAATATAGCCTGCAGGAAGTACTTGTCGATAGCTATAATTATTATTAAGCCAGAGTACTTCATCTTAAGTAATTAATAACAGTTATTGGTCTATTAAATAACGCCAGATTTAATAAATAAGTAAGGCCGCTGTTAACGTCAGTTTCATCTCTCAAAAGCGATGTCAGTGACGGGCGAGCCCAGGATTTGAACCCGCACATACTGATCCACGGTCGAGTATCTTACCGACATCGCCACTGGCTCCAGACAGTGAAACTTACTGAAACGTTTGAGACTGGAATAACTTTCATTTTAAGTTTTGCATATATTATTATATTTACAGATATGTTGCATTTAACTTTAAACATACCGGTGGCATTTTGGCAAGTTTTCTGACTGTGGATACAGTTAATGCAGGATTCAAATCCAGTACTCTTGCCGTCACTGATATGCTTTTGAGACTGGAAACTGACGTTAAACTTGTCTTTAGCCTTTACCCTTTACCTTTTTGCTAAACAATACAAAATGGAAATACATATTTATTTGTGATGTTTGCATAGCCTTTAGATTTTTACTTGAGATTTTACTTTTGCTGGTCATCAGGTAAGGTGCACGCCTTTGACCCGAGATACTCAGGGTTCAAATCTAAAATCAAAAGCAATCAGAGCGTTCTACTGTTTCATGAAGATTATTCTCATATCTGTGCTTTCTATTCCCTCTATGTCACTTATGTAAAAACCCAGAAAACTGTAACCATACTAAATCATGTATTGTGGCATATTACCATCAAGCCTCCTGACCTTCAGTGCCCTTGCAGAGCTACTGTAGCATTTAACATAGAGCGCCACTTTATAATTATACTTATTGATTGATTGATTGTGATTTTTTGATTGCTTGATCGATAGATTATTGATCGATTGATCGATTGACTGATTGATTTGTGTAAAATCACCTTTTTTCTATTAGAATGATCATCTGTCAGTCGTTTGCAAAGACGTCCACCTTCCCACTGAAGTAATCAAATGGCTATTTTATCAAAGTTTTAAATGTCGATTTGTTGTAACTTTTCCACTCTATCCAGGTACTCTCTACTCCAGAGTCTACGAAGTGGAATGAAATAAGTGCCAGCTAATTGATGGATTGTGTGAAAGATAAGCTTATCAAAGATTCAGTGTTGAAGTTAATTTTCTTTCAGTTAGAGACTTTTAAATGCATCGCCACAACCGAGTCCATATAGGTTTAGCAATTAATTTGAAGTCTTTTACTCTGTTGTAAAGATGTTATTAAACACAGCACACTGGCATATGTGAACCTGGTCTCCTTAGTAAAATGTTTTATGGAAAGGCCAATTTGTAATAGTCACATAGATTTCGTTAATAATAACATAATAATAACAAAAATTAGAGTGCTTCAGTCATCAATGACTGCATCGAGCACGATTGAGACAAAATCAAGCCGGCGAGCAAAAAGAAGGTTCAAAACCGGTGCAAATTTCAGACTACTGAAAATCAATCCAAAGTTGATTGGGGACAATTAATTCTGGGACAATTGCAAATGAAATAAAGAAATTGCACATTATTTATTGAATTATAAATATACAGCTGTAATACTACAGCATCACTATCTGGCTGCGTGGTAGGTCCATGGTGTACATTTCTTCTCATATTCTGTCTTCACGCTTCATTAAAGTAAAGTTGATTTCTTCACAACGGTTTAGTCTATATCAGTATAGCGAAATTGAATTAAAGTTAATTTCTTCAACGGTTCAGTCTGTATCAGCATAGCGAAATAGGGAAGACGATAGCTTTAAATTAAATTTAGCAACGTTTGGAAACTGCTATTTCCAATCCCACCACATTCTGGAAATTTTGGCACCGTTGGAAAATATTAAACTTTTATTTATTCTAAAAGCGTCGGCACCTTTGTAATTCTCTATCAATGGAAGAAGCTGGAAGAGCTTGAGATCATTGACATGTACAGTAACTAAATTTCTAAGATTCAGAAGTTCTTAAAGTTCATCAGAAAGGCCTTCGCTTTATATGGCCATTGGATGAGCAATGTCATGGCGTTTTCGGTAAGATATTCGATCACGGATCAGTATGTACGAGATTCAAATCCTGGGCTCGCCCGTCACTGATATCACTCTCGAGTGAAGAAACTGACGTTAACACTTCCTTAGCTTTTTTAATAAACACCTTTATTATAATCAGTCTATCAGTATATAATGAATGGTCATGAAGCGCCTTTATTTCATTATCCACTAGATGTTCTGACGTGACAAACGCGCTAAGGTTGAGGTTTATCCATCTTCTAGTTTTTCAGGATTAACCTGAAATTTTCTTTGCACATCAAAATATTGGGACAAGGAAGGAGCGATTTGTAGAACTGATGTCGGTTGAGATGTCAGTCACTCATTTAAAACTTTATTGGAATATTCCACCACGAGACTAAGAGATCAAGAGCTCGTGTTCTGTGGACGTCATGTTATGATATATCATGATAGATGAGTGAGATGTCTTCCAGGTTTATTTATCAAATCCTAGCAGGACTCGAGTCCTAGTCGAGAATAGCCCGGACTCAGCTATGTAGTAATTCTTATAAAATGCCTTAATAGATTTCAGAGCAAAATTGAACTTGTTTTCTTGAAGTAAGTTTTGACAGGCACGGCATGGGAAAATTCTGATTGAATACAAAATTGAGAGAATGACGAAGTCGAAAACAAGATATTTATTGAAATCAATTTAGAATTTGATCTAATTCATAGCAAATAATATAATATTTGAATAAATCGAATTCTCTTGATAGATCTGAGAGATAACAGCAACCGCTCGTGTTGTGTAAGAGGTGACTAACTCTTATACAGGGCAGTGCATTTAAAAACAAGCAGCAGCTTGAATTTTGTAGCTTTTAATGAAGTCTTGAGTTTACTTGCACGCTGGTCTCATAGAAATGCAAACTTGGTAGTTATGGATTTTGAGTGGAATTGTGAGATTGCTTTATAGGTATGTCACTTACCTTTGGACAACCTTCTTAGACAACCTTCTTAGACAACCTTCTTAGACAACCTTCTTAGACAACCTTCTTACACAACCTTCTTACACAACCTTCTTACACATCCTTCTTAGACAACCTTCTTACACATCCTTCTTACACATCCTTCTTAGACAACCTTCTTACATAACCTTCTTATACAACCTTCTTACACAACCTTCTTACACATCCTTCTTACACAACCTTCGCACACAACCTTCGCACACAACCTTCTACCTTTATGATTTATTTCTTAATCTAATATCAACCTTCTCGTAACCTAGGTTCAACCTGCTCAAAAAGTCCAAATATTCGCACATCAGTAGATAGGATCTTATTTTCGTTTTCATATCCTACTATTTGGAACTCCCTGCCACTTGACACTTGTTCTACTATTTCCACTTTCTTTGCAGTATTATCGCGGGTTAAAGAACCCGATGTTTGATTAAAAAACCATTCACGAAATACGTGTTGAATCACCCGTCGGCTACTCGAGGTCATCTAGGTGCTTAAAAGAATTGTTGAAGCAGACTGCATTAAATCTTTGCAAAAGTCATCGATAATTATAATCTATGCAAAAGAAAAGAGGTCTCTCGCTTGTCGCCTCTTTAATCTGCTATTATTCACTATAATAGTATTGTTATATAAAATATGGCAATGGCAGTGTAGGAACTGGAGACGAAGGGGTTGGTAAGGAAAGGGGTGTGATTTCTGATTGATTTGAAATGGAATCAGCAGTTTGACACTACTACAGCTTGTTGAACCATCTCTAAGGAATTCTCGCACTTTCAATGAATAATAACAGCAAATTTCTATTTATGAACGGGCGTCATACATCCCTCAGCTAAGTTGATCCCTTCCTGTGGGTCTCTATTGGTCCGCGTTTATTATTTGTAATGTTCGCGTTTATTATTATTATTATTTGTTATTAATATTATTTATTTATGTGCGAGAAAGTCTATTCGTATCCCGACCCTAGTTAAACTGGGATTTAGGGGAAGATGATGATGATGATCATGATCATGATGATGAAGATGATGATGATGATGATGATGATGATGATGATCATCATCATCATCATCATGATATAAAGAGAGATAGAAAGAGCGAGAATGGGATTGAGAGAGAGAAAGACAGATGGTGAGAGATAGAGTGGCTTGGTGTGCTTGTATGTTATACTACGCTAGATATTGGTAGAATTCTATAATGTAGTTTTGATTTGGTAGTGCGGAATGCATACGGCGGTTAAAGATTGCATCACGTCACACTGGTGATTGATCGAATGTGGAGAAGGTCATGAGCGGCACATACACAGTCATTACCGGCTCAGAATTGATAATAAACGATCGAATTGTTGTCCAACCCTGTTCACACAGTAAAGATCTGCTCCTAGCTTATACAGGCATCCCCTAACTACATGTATGTCCATATAGTCAGGACAATTTCATAATAAATAAATAAACAATTTCATAATATTATATAACTAGACAAATAAATACATAAAAAATAATTAAATAATTCATAAATATATATATATATATAGATAGATACAGCAGTTAACCACTGTTTGTTTGGCGCAGGTTATTTTCTAGCAATGATCACGGAGAGTCAGGTACATGTACTGAACGAGGGGGAGTCCGCGGTGATGGAATGTAACTTCCATGCTGACGAGTACAGCCTCTTCAAGTATCCTGTCCTGTGGAGGAAGACCCAGATTAATGAGGACACCCAGATGAACATCATGAGCAACATGAACGAACCGTTCGCTTCGACAAGCCGGTTCGAAGTCTCGTTCACCTCCCTCCCGCCTAGATATAAGTTCGAACTGACCATACTGAGTTAGTGTCTGTCTGTCTCTCTGTTTGTCTGTCTGTCTCTCTCTCTCTCTCTGTCTGTCTATATGTGTCTCTCTCTCTATGTCTCTGCCAGGCTGTCTATCTCTCTGCATCTCTCTATCTATATATATATACATGTCTCTCTGTCACCCTCTGTCTCTGTCTCTCTTTGTTTCTCTCTCTCTCTCTCTATCTCTCTTTCTCTCTCTCTCTCTGTATTTCTCTCTATGCCTCTTCCTCTCACTTATCTTACCTTATCTAGAGCTTAGCTAGATCTACATGTCTGAGCCGTTAGCATATCGTGAGGTAGTTTGACAGCGGATCAGTAAGTGCAGAGTTCAAAACCAGTGCTCTTCTCGTCACTGACAAGCTATCGAGCAGGAAACTGACGTTAAACTTGGCCTTAACTTTAGAACATTTCAAAATAATGTTTTGAAACGTTGACAAAGACAACGAAGTGACTTCTCTCCATTTTATCAATCAATAATGACTATGTTCAGCAAAAATAATTACTGAAAACCATTTATTATCTTCCTGAACACGCGCGAAACTTGATCTAGATACCAGCAATTTCAAATTACACAATTGTACAATTCCAGCTATTAAACTTACACTGACTATAAATGCGGAGTAAGAGAGAAGGATGCAGGAGTGAGGAGTAAAGATCACAACTTTGATGTATATACAACTTTTATTTTAAAGGAATAAAGACTACAATTTTGCCTTTCTTCTTGTAGGTAAAATCTAGAGTTATATCATAGAAAAGCGCGACAGTTGAAGAGTTAGAAGCAACTCCTTTTCAGTCAATAGAACAACCAATGAACTTTACACAAAACAATGCAGAGAAAACTTGTTGTGTATGAACACACATCGATTAAATTCCAATGAAGCTTTATTATCGATGTGGCGATGTCGGTACAGTACTCGACGTCGGATCAGTATGTGCGGGGTTCAAATCCTGAGCTCGCTCGTCACCGACATCGCTTTCTAGTGAGGAAACTAACGTTAACAGTTTAACAGTAGCTTTACAATATATATATATATATATATATATATATATATAGAGAGAGAGAGAGAGAGAGAGAGAGAGAGAGAGAGAGAGTGAGTGAGAGAGAATGCTAATTTAATTACAATCAAGATTTATAGTAAAGAATTGAGGAATATTGAAACGTTGTAGACGTGACACCAGAGGACAGTGGTAACTACACGTGCGAGGTGCACGGTGAATACGCAGCAGTGCTTGGTACTTCTGTACACTACATCTACATAAGAGGTACGTGTGTACACTTCTGTACACTACATCTACATAAGAAGTACGTGTGTACACTTCTGTACACTACATCTACATAAGAGGTACGTGTGTACACTTCTGTACACTACATCTACGTAAGAGGTACAATGATCTCTGCCGTTCTTAACAGTAGAATGTTTTCTATCATTTATTTTTATTTTCCGTTTAGTTACTGTTATTAAGGACTAGAATCTATTTTACAAGTCAATATTAATGATTTAGAATATTCGAATTTTTCTACAATTAATCTCTGCAATAGATCATGAGTCTAGTCTATACATTTTCAATAATTTGTCCCTCCTTTCTCTACACTACAGTCTGGCACTATTTCTATGACATTTTTCCACGGTGTAAGGAATAATAGTGGAACAATTGGTGGAACGATGTTGGAAGGATTGGCGAATGTCGTCTGTTTCCGGTTTGCTGTTGAATCCCTACAATGCATTCATCCATGTGGCGTGCAGTGAAAGAAATATCCAGAAATGAGAAAAACATCATTTCTCATTCTCGTATAGACAATCAAACAGTGCTGTATAGGCAGCTCTGAGGAGTCCAAACTTTTTATTTTTTATTAATAAAATTTTATGGAAATATAAAAAATGTATGTAGGACGAAACAATCAATATCTGAAGCGTGATCTTTATGTTTTATATTGTATCTATCTCTAGTATTCTGAAAATTAGAGATCCAAGGAACATGTTCCTATCTTTAGATTTATTGGAACTTTTGCTGTCTAGAGAACACTTTGAAACCACAGCAGTGAACGGTGGGTCAATTCCTCAGTAACACTGATTGATTATATACAGACACATGATGCAAGCATCTGTAACGTAGAAAACTTAAGAATAGACAAAATGAGAGAGCATTCTTCAGTCAAATAAAATAGATTTAAAATAATTAAAAACACATTTTAATGCACTACATATATATCAATACATAATTGCAAACAATACCTTAATCAATCAGTCAATCAATAAATCAAGTAATCAACCAATTTTCAAATGCACTATAAAAACAGGCTATTAACGTCAGTGTCCTCACTGGAAAGCGATGTCAGTGACGGCGAGCCCAGGATTTGAACCCCGCACATACTGATCCGCGATCAAATATCTTACTGACATCGCCACTGACTCCAGCCCTACATAATCAATCAACAAATCATCAAAGCAGTCAATCAGAGACTTTATCAAAGCCGCTAATCAATCAATCAGCCATTCAGTCCAAATTTCAATAAATCAAATCCTGATGTACACGTATATGATCATTCTGAAGAATGAAACAGCTGCAAGTTTAGTCTAACTCGTTCTTTCCACCAATGACTCATTTTGTCCAATTATCTATCTAGTCCTATAGTCCTAATCGACGCTGGCTGGAGTCAGTGGCGAAGTCGACCAAGTCGACAAGATACTCGACCGCGGATCAGTATGTGCCGGGTTCAAATCCTGGGCTCGCACGTCACTGACATCGCTTTAGAACGAAGAAACTGACGTTAACCTTACCTTTACCAATCGTCAATATAATTAAAGGGAGAAGCGATGAAGAGAGAGAGAGAGAGTGAGATATGAAGAGAGAGAGAAAGAAAGTTAGAAAAAGAGATACAGAGAAAATAAGAGAGAGAGAGAGAGAGAAAGTAAAAGAGAGAGGGAGGTAACAAGAGGGGATGATGTTAGAGCCAGGCTGAGTCTCGCCCTCTATCGACCGATCATCGCTGCTGTTGTTGTTGTTGTTCTAAGCGCTGATCAGGAAATAATGAGAGTCGTAAAGAGAATCGAACCGATGACGTGGTCGCTCAACCGATACACCCCAAATTATCAGGTGGGGGGCTCCACCCTTTCAACCTACACCCCCGCTCAGGTTAAATTATCAGGTGGGGGCTCTTCCATTTCAGCCGATACATCTCTCCTGCCCACTTAGGTTAAATTATCACGGGGGGGTGCATCACCCTCTCAGTCGATACACCACCCCTCCCCTCCCTCAAATGTAAATTATTAGGTGGGAGACTCCACCCTCTCAATCAATACAGCACCCATCCCCACTCAGGTTAGATTATCAGTGGGGGCTCAATTCCCCACTGTTTCATGTTCGTCCTGACCTCACACGTAGACAACTAGCCTAACTATAAACAGCGTCTGACATACGCACGAGTTAAACGACAATGTGCTTTTCTTGTTCAACTTTGTAGCGGTAGGCCTAATCTTTATCGTATCGGTTGCGTGGTCGAATGGATGCCAAACTTAACGGAGAAGCAAGAGGGAATCGGAATACCCTCACGATTTCTATTGTGATAAAGCAATAGGATTTAGAAGTTATAGCTTTATAGTAAATTAGTAGTAGCTTTATCCTTGTGAGTATACTCAAATTATTCACTGGCTGGAGTCAGTAGCGATGTCGGTAAGATATTCGACCGCGGATCAGTATGTGCGAGTTCAAATTCTGGGCTAGTCCGTCACTGATGTAGCTTTCTAGTTACGAAACTGACGTTAGCATTAGCTTTAGATTTTAATAATAATAATAATAATAATAATAATAATAATAATAATATACCAGCGATGTACTCTTCGTTCATCATCACGAAAACTTTTAATTATCGTTGATTGAATAATAATAATAATAATAATAATAATAATAATAATAATAATAATAATAATAGTAACAATAGCCTTAACAATAATAAGAATAATATAATTAAATAAAGTAATAATATTATTATTACTATTATTATTATTAATATTTATAATCTAGTATACTTTTAATGTATACTTTTATCAGTCTTCTGAACTTTATAATAATAATAATAATAATAATAAGTAGCCGTTAGTTTCCGCTTAGGAGCGAAAACTTGCGAGCCTCACTTGTGCCCCTGCAGTCATGAAGTCGACGCTTTAGGTCTCCACGGCCTCTCCTGCAAACGAAGCTCAGGTAGAATGTCTCGTCATCACAATTTAAATGACTTAATATGGCGAGCACTTTCAAGAGCAGGCATCCCTTCCTCTAAGGAACCAAGTGGGTTGTCCAGATCAGACGGCAAGCGTCCGGACGGCCTGACTTTAGTGCCCTGGTGCAACGGTAAATGTGCTGTATGAGACACCACGGTCATTGACGCTATGGAAAACTCCTACCTGAATACGACTTCAGTCACAGCCGGTGGTGCTGCTGTTCATGCCGCCTCTAGGAAGTTGGATAAATACCGTGATCTGTCCTTAGGATATGAAGTTGTTCCGGTGGCCATTGAAACCATGGGCCCGGTGAATCCCGAAGGAGTTGACTTTATTAATGGCATAGGCAGACTTATTGCAAAGCAAACCGGCGATAAGCGAGAGACTTCTTTTCTTTGGCAAAGGCTTTCCATGACTTTGCAAAGATTTAATGCAGTCTGCTTCAACAATTCTTTTAAGCCGATTGATGACCTCGAGTAGTCGGGCGGGGATTCAACACGTATTACTTGAATCGTTTTTATCAAACCCCAGGTTATTTACACCGGGGTAAAAAAATAATAAAATAATAAAATAAAAATAAAAATAATAATAATAATAACACACATTATATTGAAACGATGAACTAAGTTGATATCTATCACCTTTAGCGCCACGTTCTAAATTCGTTTGGCAATTTATTGCGCTTTTCGTATAACCAGTCCTCTGAATATCCGAGATTTTACTCTCAGATCAACGCGGCTGGGATTCGAACCCACGAGAATTATTTACCTCAGGATCTGCTATTTAAAATTTCATGACGTTGTCTACAACTCTAATCACTACGTTATTGAAGCACTCACGTAATTATAGTTTGATAATGCTGTCCTTTTTAAACCTCAGCCTTTCACTGATCTAGTCCACATATTACATACTTAATTACACCTCGTGACAACCTGAAAACAAACGACTACATGTAAAGAGTCACGTACCAATGAGCAATGATTTCCTCTCATCAAATCTTGTTTGTTTATCTATACAAGACATTATGAAACAAAGATATCATTTAGAAATCTATTGAAGTTAATTGACCTGTATACCATTCTGTAGTTTTCAAGTAATTTGGCTGATTTTTTGTTACAATTTCAAGTAGATTTTCCAAAGCGTAAACATTAGTATTTGTAAAAGTAATTCGGGTGCAGTATTTCATAATTGCTTATACATGTTTTCCGTAGTAAATATACTACTGTAAATATAGGTCCATTTATGTATTGCGATATTATTTGTAAATTGAAAGAGTTATATGTCATGGACCTGCCATTAGGCATTTTACTAGAAGAGTAAGATATTGTATGAATGCTCTTCCACTTTCATCCTACCTCTCATCAACTGAGCAATACCTGTAACTCACTTCCTTTAAAGCCTTCCTTACTCCACTTCCACTCCCTATAATAATAATAATAATTATTATTATTATTATTTTTTTTTTTTAATAATATTTTTTTTATTTTTTTAATACCCCGGTGTAAAGAACCTGGGGTTTAATAAAAACGATTCAAGCAATACGTGCTGAATCGCCGCCCGGCTACTCGAGGTCATCAAACGGCTCAATTATTATTATTATTATTGTTATTATTATTATTGTTATTATAGGGAGTGCATCCCGAAGGAGTTGACTTTATTAATGGCATAGGCAGACTTATTGCAAAGCAAACCGGCGATAAGCGAGAGACATCTTTTCTTTGGCAAAGGCTTTCCATGACTTTGCAAAGATTAATGCAGCAAATTTAGCAATTCAGCAATTCTTTTAAGCCGATTGATGACCTCGAGTAGCCGGGCGGCGATTCAGCACATTTTGCTTGAATCGTTTTTATCAAACCCCAGGTTCTTAACACCGGGGTAAAAAAACTAATAATAATAATAATAATAATAATAACCTCCGACAATTTCAAAAGCAGTGTCATGGCCGGTGTCCGGTCTTCGAGACCTCTTTACAGGTTCCTGGCAGGTTATTATTAATCCTTTCCACAGTTAGTCATATAGACTTATGTTGTTTCTCCAATCCTCCCTCCACTTTCTCCTAGTTCCAGGAATAACCTGATTCCACGTGATGGATACATTGGACAGAACGTCCTTTAGAATTTAATCTCTGTTATATTTATGGTAGGAAAGAATTTTAATTAAACTCGTCAGAATGTTGAATCAGCCTCCTTTGATTGGCTAACAAAGAACCAGCTGTCAACCTGACGTCCATTTCTCTCTAAAACTTCTGCCACACTGCACTGACGACAATATGTTGTTCTGTTTCCTTTCAAACAAAGTTAGAGGAAAAAATATCGAGGATGACATTTTTGATTAAATACAGCGTAATTTAGTATTAAATTTATGGTAATTTGTCGTTAGATTTATTGATAAATACATTAAGAAATAGAAAGAGGAATTGCATAGGACACATCCTAAGGGTGGGAAGGGGAGTCTATTAAAAGAGGTCATAGAAGATAGAATGGAAGGAAAGAGAAGCAGAGGCAGGTTGAGATTAAGTATGTTAGATGATTTAAATATCTATTCGAATGTGGACATGAAGAGGATATCTGAAGACATAGAAGAGTGGAGGCGTTTTATACCATAGACCTGCCAGTAAGCAGTGCACTGAGAGAGAACGATAAATTTATAACAAATATTGTTACATTTGAGACAATATCTATTAAATTTAAGGAAATTTAATGTCAATTTAAAGTCATTAACTATTAAATAAGAAATATTTTCAAATACGGTCCAGCAAGCTTGCTACACACTCAGCCATTCAACCCGTGTTACTATACAATTAGACTATGGAATGTTTGAAAATGAACGAATGTAAATAAATGAATGAATGACTGAATGTAGTTGAATGAATGTAAATGAATGAATGAATGGACTGATTTTCTGGATTTCGGAATTTGCACCTTTTTTCGACCTTCTTTTTGCTCGCCGGTTTGATTTTGTTTCAACAGTACTCGATGTTGTCATAGATAACTGTAGCACTCAAATTGTTGTTATTAATGTAAATTAATGTATTTAAATGAATGACAGTCTATTCGTATCCCGATCCTAATTAAACTGGGATTAAAGAGAAGAAGAAGATGATGATGATGATGAAATGCCTGTATAGAATGTATTAGTCTATAAAATGTTTTATATATCAGCGCCGGTGTCGGCAGTGTTCCTAGGCACAGACAGGCAGAGTATCGAGTCAGGCGACCTTCAGATTGTCGACCTCACGGAGGGGCGACCCATGGGTCTAGGGTGTGTCGCCCTGGGGGGATACCCGCCCCTAGCTTTAGAAATACACAGCTCAGGGGTGGACCTCACCCATCAATTCAAATTTGAGAATTCCGTTGAGTTATCAGGTTAGCTGATCAATAAAATGCGTATTTCCTAAACTGCATTGATTGATTCCTAGTGATTGATTGATTCGTATTATTGAGTTTTAATGACTATTGATCGTTAGAGTGTTTATTGGTAGAACAATGGATTGATTGATTAAATTGAGTGATTGACAATTATAATCAAAGCAGATATGTACTCATTTTGTAATCTTTGGAATATTAATTGACATTCACAAATACATTGATTGCATATTAATTTGATATACAAAAATTCTCTCCTTAAATTCACAGAAAAAAGTAATATTAGACATTATCCACACCCTTTTAGAACAGATCATGAAAGAATTAAATTAATTATTTCATTTGAATTCTATTTAAATTATCTTTCAGTTAATTGCAATACTTTCTGTAATATTTTATTTTTGAATTTCAAATCACTTAAATGAAGTAATAAATCTGATTAATAAGGTTCTGCTAAGACTAACAGTGATTGTAACATGATTATTTGGTCAATTTAGGGTGGTCAAATCCTTTTAGTAATCCAAATAAAGAAATAAATGAATTTTTATGGATTGCTCAGGTCGTATATCTCTGAGACAGATATCGAACATGCACTGTTTTGATCTCAAATTCTCCTGTGGTATCTGTATACTCAATCGTCATCGTCTGGTGCTATGACGTGTGTCGGTGCATAGTCTATAAGAGACGTCCCTGACATTGCCCTCTGGCGAGGAATCGGAATTTAAATTTTTATTGATTAATTGATTGATATATTTTTAAGCAATAGATCAATGAAGTTCAATCAGATTTACTGACTTATTGATTTCGTGATTTATTTCCTGAATTATTGAATGATTGATTGATTGATTGACTGATTTATTGATTGATTGACTGATTGATTGATTTATTGATGAATTGATTGATTGATTGATTGTTTGAGTGATTCATTGATTGATTGTTTGAGTGATTCATTGATTGATTGATTGTTTGAGTGATTCATTGATTGATTGATTGATTAGGTCGTGTATCTATGAGACAGTTGAGGTATAGATCAATGAGATGGACTGATAGATTCACAGCCTCAGCGCACATGGATGGTTCAATGCTTGAATGTATCGCTACAGTGCCTGGGCTAAAACCTGTCAGCAGGTCTATCAAACTACACGTTAACTGTACGTATAGCTTTCTA
Source organism: Enchytraeus crypticus (assembly GCA_905160935.1). Taxonomy (NCBI): domain Eukaryota; kingdom Metazoa; phylum Annelida; class Clitellata; order Enchytraeida; family Enchytraeidae; genus Enchytraeus; species Enchytraeus crypticus. The sequence goes on along the minus strand of CAJHZI010000295.1, from coordinate 5,804 downwards.
TCTCAGTCTGTATCTAGCTCTACCTCTCTCTCTCTCTCTCTCTCTCTCTGTGTGTGTGTTTCTTTCTCTGATTCTCTCTCCCTCTTTCTGTGTATGTGTCTATGTGTCTTACTATCTCTCTCTCTCTCTCACTCCCACTATTTCTCTATCTCTATCGGTCTCTCTCTGTCTCTGTCTCTCTCACTCTCAATCTATCTGTCGATATCTGTGCCTCTATCTCTATCTCTATCTCTATTTCTGTGTCTATCAATATCTCTATATCTCTCTCTTTCTCTCTCTCGCTCTCTCTGTATGTTTTTCTGATTATCAAACATTGAACTGAGAGTGTTGTAGGTTCCCAGCACAAAATTATTTTTCGTGTTTTATTTCATCTACTTCTATGACAACACATAAGACAAACAAGCGGCTGTGTAACGTCGTCCGTGCAAAACTTGTATGATATGAATTTTTATTCGCACAAATAATTCTAAAGAGAGTTGTCACATTCGATAAAAACTGATTGTAGAATATATATATATATATATATATATATATATATATATATATATCTTAGTACACTGCTTACTGGCAGGTCCATATCATATAAAGCGTGATAGAGATGAGTGGAGACTCATCTTTATCTACCGTCTTTCTCTTCATGTACACACACGAGTGGATCTTTAAATTATTTATAACATCTCTTTTTATATACCATTATACTTGGGGGATTCTGCTTATGACGAGGTGGACCCCTATGCCTTCCTCAGCTTCGACTAACTTTTACTGGGCAGGGGCGTCATTCCCTGCGAAAACAATCCTGTTTACCCATATATATATGTACATATATATACATATATATATATATATATATATACATGTATATATATATATATATATATATATATATATATATATATATATATATATATATTAAGATCTCTGCAGACAGATTTCTTGGTATTGTATATAAGCTCTACTCTGGTTTGGAGATTATTTACTCACGGAATATGCATGGAATGATAACAACGGTTCACGGAATTTACAATCTGAATCTTTGCACACATCATCTTGACTACATAGTCATCGTCATAGTCAATATGTTCTCATACACTTCAATTATCATCCCCCGGTCACCTGATCGCCAGCCGTAATCAAATTTGTCGAGATTTCGCACGAGTCGATTCGCGCAACAACAACAACAACAACAGAGTTAGAGAGCTACTGTAATCTAAGACAATTTCAAGTAAATAAAAGTAGATTTAAATCTTCATGACGTTACCCCTACACTAGTGAGAAATTCTAAATGGACTCGATTGCGTGCTCCATATTGCCTACTCATCCTATGAATGAATAGCACAGTGTTGCTGACCAGGTTTTCATTACTACTGATATTCTAAGCTAGTACAGAGTTCGAAACAGCTCGTCTACCTTTGTTACCGACATTTCTGAGCATCATAGAATAAATTATCCAAACACCGGTCCTGTAAATATAAGTGATGTTCATCGAAGTAAAGCGAGATTGATTGATAAAGGTACTTTCAAATCATAGACGGAAATTATTCGGTCTAACTATTAGGCCTCTACCATCTTAATAACAAAATCAGTAAAGCAAAATAAAGCTAATGTAAAATCTAATGTTAACGTCAGTTTCCTCACTCGAAAGCGTTGTCAGTGACGGGCGAGCCCAGGATTTGAATCCCGTACATACTGATCCACAGTCGAATATCTTACCGACATCGTTATTTGCTCCAGCCACTGACGTTGTCAGTACAAACTAATAAATACACACTAATTCTCAGAAATGTGTGACTTGAACACGCTGTCTCACAAAGCGATTAGAGAAATTTATTGTTTTAAGAAAGGACGAGTGTAGAGAAAATAGTGACAGATGGATTTAATACGGTCTAATGGAACAAGTCCTGTAGGACTTGTGGAGGCGTTGTGTCCGTGTGGAGTAATTATCTGAAAGCTCTATCCAGTGAGGGATTTAATTTTTACGCTCACAATTTCATCTCTTTTCATCTCTTGCCTTTATCATCTCTTATCTTTATCTAATCTCTTATCTTTATCATCTCTTATCTTTATCATCTCTTATCTTTATCATCTCTTATCTTTATCATCTCTTATCTCTATCATCTCTTATCTTTATCATCTCTTATCTTTATCATCTCTTATCTTTATCATCTCTTATCTTTATCATCTCTTATCTTTATCATCTCTTATCTTTATCATCTCTTATCTTTATCTAATCTCTTATCTTTATCATCTCTTATCTTTATCATCTCTTATCTTTATCATCTCTTATCTTTATCATCTCTAATCTTTATCATCTCTAATTTCTATCAACTTTGATCTCTAATATTTCTTATTTTTAAAATCTCTCATGATTGTAGGAGTCACTGCTACTCTGGAAATAGGATCACACATAAGAAAATTACAATACCTGAAACAGATAGCCGCATAAGAATAATAAGTGGGTTCCTGAATGGACCATCGATTTCTGCTCAAATGTTGACAGAATGATAAACAGTACCAACTGAGAGAATTTAAAACATGTTAAACCTAACAATTGACGCATTTTATATTTAATGAGAGGAAGAGGAGGGCGGAAGACAGAGAAGAGTGGAGGCGTTATATACCATGGACCTGCCAGTAGGCAGTGCACTAAGAGAGAGAGAGAGAGAGAGAGAGAGAGATTTAATAACTGACTGCTGATGGACTATTTATTATCAATAGATTAGTAATCCAGTGTCTCGTTAGCTAGAGCCAGTGACACTGTCGGAAAGATACTCGACCGCGGATCAGAATGTGCGCGGTTCAAATCCTGGGCTCGCCCGTCACTGACATCGCTTTCGAGTGAGAACGTTACCTTAGCTTTGCTTTTAAATTATTACTGGATTATGTATTTGTTGATTTTATTAATATTATTTTATCACGACCCTGGTTAACCGGGAATTTAAGGGAAGATGACGATGATTTATTTGTTGATTTTAGCTAGACAATTGATTGACTGACTGATGATTGATTGCTTGATTGATTGAATAATTGCAGACGCACCACGCTTGACCTGCTACCCAGCCACAGCTGAGCTGGGTGATGAGGGAGTAAGCCTCAGATGTGAGGTCGACTCTAAGCCTAGGGCCACCTCCCTCGCCTGGAACACTGGAGCCACCAACCACTCCTCCTCCAGCTCCTCCCACCATAACCCTAACCACTGGTCCACCATACTGGTGGGTTGTCAATCAATAGGTGTATAGCCAATAAATCAATCAATATTATAGGTTGATACTAATCAATATAATAGGTTGATCCACCATGCTGGTGGGTTATCAATCAATAGGTTTATCTATCGACTCTGAATGAGCCAATATAATCAATGTAATAGGTTGATGCTAGCTTATAATAAGCTAAATGCTTATTACTTACAAACTATAATACTATTGATATCAATCTATCGGCATCAAGCTAGTTATATATCATATAGATGACGTGCCTAGCATCATTCCTGGATGAGGAAACGGACGTTAAACCATTATTATTACTATTATTATTATTATAACAATAATAACAATATTAACAATAATAATACAAAACTATTTATAATCTATTTATAAGATATTGATAAGCTAGAGTATGCTGATCTAGTCACATTTATTCCGGACGTTAAATTCCTATTGATTGATTGATTGATAAAGTGGTCAGTTATTTCTCAATAACGTTACTAATGCCATTATCTCATTTTTGAAACAACCCAACGACTTAACTGTAACATAAAGTAATGCAGCCTGCATTTACTCGTCATGGAGTAACTCATCATTCACATTCCAGCGTCCACTTGTCTAGTACAGTCCTCGGCTGCTTTAATGTTTACCGCACAAAGACGAACGACTTGCATAACGTTATTGACAAAAAGTCATTTGGAGATTTGTCGGTGGAATGTCGACAAATCGTTTCCACTCCATGCGAGGATTTGTTCTCAGCGCTATCCGGTGAGACGATCTTAAACGATTCCATCGCGAGGAGTCTGCTAAACAGGCTGGAAACAAAATCCTGGTGATAATTAGAGCGTTTAAAAACAGAGTCACGCAAATGACAAAATGATTTGTTGCTTACGTTTTTATCAGTTAGTCAAGTTTTTAGCAATCAATTAGATAATCGACCGCGGATCAGCAGTCCATGTGGGGGTTTAAATCCTGGGGCTCTCCCGTCACTGATATCGCTTTTCCATGGAGGGATACTGCATAAATCTGCTTAACATTAGGATGTAGATTTAGAATCAAAGTATTGATGGATTGATTTCTGGATCGATACATTGAGTGATAGATCTATTGATCTATCGATTGATTGATTGGACACAGGATAGAAGTGACGGAGTGGTGGAGGCTCAGTTGTATATTCCTCATGTAACCCTAGACAGTTTTAGAACCTACAACCTCGTGGCTGAGAACACAGTGGCTACCCGCACAGCCACCGTACAACTGACTCAGCGTCTGTATCTCTCTCTCTCTCTCTCTTTCTCTCTCTCTCTCTCTCTCTCACTCTCTCTTTCTTTTTCACTCAAAAAGATAGAGATAATATAGTGCAGTGGTTTTAAATAATAAATAAATAAATAAATCACTCTATAAGTCTCCATATATTATCTCTCTTTCGCACTCTTATTTATTCTTATTTATATTCTGTCTCGTTGTATGCGCTTTGTGCCTATTTTGATTCAGTTACAAATAAATGATCATGGTTCTCATTTTCTCTCCCCTCAGTTTCACTGCATATCTCAGTCTTGACGATCTCGCTATCTTTCTATTTATTAGGCGCACTACAACTGACAGCTTCAAGGTATATATTCCTAGTCAATGTCAGCCGTTTAACCTAACGGTGAGCATTCAATGATGATTTAACTTAAGGCTGAGGTGTCTAATTTAAAAACTTACAGCAGTAAGTTATGATACATAAGACTGAGAGTATTCGATGTCACCTTGATCTATCATTTTTCCTCATATCTTTGACTAAGTAGATACGAGATGATCATATCATAGCACTAAATATTGATAATTTGTATGATGTTAATAAAACCTTGAATTTGAATTTAAAATTCAATTTTACTAAAACTGAAATCTCTTTTTGACAGAGTATCGCCAATCACACAGCATTCCGTTATCTGACTCAGCTGTAAACAATCATCACGTGATCTCGTCAGCCAATCACAGCTCAGCACTGATTAATCGTACCTCTTCACGCGACACCAGCCGACGAAACAGCCATGACGTCAGCAATAGAAACAGTAATGACGTCACTAAGATGACGTCATCGTACATAAAGCCTCACGCCCCTCCCACCGCTTCCTATTCAATTTCCTCTTCTTCTTCTTCTTTATCGTCTTTATTGACGTTTGACCGGTCTCAACTAATCTCTCCACAGTGTTGCGCGCTATATAAGTCGTTGATTTTGTTAAAATATTTCATTTATGTGATATTATTGACGAATCGTTACTTAGTCAAGTGAATTATATTTTCTGAAAATTGTTAATTCTCATTTAAATGCTCATAAAGACGAGAGGTTATAATTTACTGAAATATCAGTCACTACTGACAGCTCATACTCGTTGTTGCCCGTGTTGTGTCCGGGGAGTGGGTGTAGATTAATCTACGCATGGCTCTCATGGTTCGCCGAAGGCGACTAGGCTAGTGCGATATCGACTCTTTCAGAAGTCAACAAATTACACACACACACACACACACACACATATATATATATATATATATATATATACATATATATATATGCATGTATATATATATATATATATATATATATATATATATACATGT
>CAJHZI010000294.1:685000-944358 GCA_905160935.1 Enchytraeus crypticus | reverse complement strand
TATATATATATATATATATATATATATATATATATATATATATTGTTGTTAGTCAGGTATAGTGTAGCTCTCTTACACAGTCCCTGTAGTAGTTTAACGTATATTGTTGTTAATCAGGTATAGCGTAGCTATATTATACAGTCCCTGTAGTAGTTGTATGGCAGACAGTCAGATGGACACTCAGGACGCTGGTGCTACAGATGATGGGCAGAAGAAGCTTGGCACAAGGTGTGACCAGTATTAGTGTCTTATTATTTATTTTATTGATGAAATAATGGGCATTGATAGATGCTTATATACGATTATTTAGCTGTCTATGATGTAAGTCTATTGCATCTGCTGTATCTGAAATTCCGACAATTGGGCAGTAGAACTAAACTGAAAATTTATCAACATTCGAATTAAATTATTGAATGGATAACGTATGAAGGATGTAAAAGAAAGATGGAGATAATATAATCTCTCTACATTTAGTACAGAACATCAGTGAAAGAAATTATTATATTTGTAACTTAATTTAAATTTAATTTTGAATTATAATTTGGTAGGAAATAATATTAGTTACCTTTATATATAATGAAAGCAGGGATTCTAGCTATTAAACTAGCTTGAGCCAGTGGCGAAGTCGGTAAGATACTCGACCGCGGATCAGTAGATGCGGGGTTCAAATCCTGGGCTCGCCCGTCACTGACATCGCTTTCGAGTGAGGAAACTGACGTTTACCTTAGCTTTTTGAGCTTTCTTTAAAGTTGTGAAGAAAGGAAATGCAGTAAGGATTGATGATGCATTTACAGTAGTTTTTGAAATGCTATTGGACACAATTTAAAAAGCCTGGCAACTGAAACTTATAAGCTATATCACCTCATATGATTTGAGAACATTGAATATTTCATGAGAAAAAGCTGTGAGGGTTGCTGATGATAGAAATGAATGGAGGAATGTTTATTGCTGCTTCATATTGGATTGTATTTCTTTGCTGTTGCTTTTGTTGATAGGGTATTCAAGAAGAGCAGCCCTAATTCTAAGGTATTCATTTATATTGATTATTTGACATACTTTACTTACTGACTATTTTGTTGAGTTGTATCTGTTACTTCAGGGCTTCGGTATTACATGTATATACTATTGAGTGAATAGTTTTCTATATTTATATTTGTCGCTATTTCCTTTCTTCTCGATATTTGCAACTGCACGTGTGAATTAGGCTGTGGTGATAACTTATTCGTGTTGATTTAACAATCTCTGAGCAATAATCTGTGTGATTAACGTCGGAAGTGGCATTCGCTTGGCAAGCGCTTAGACTCCAGAAATTGCTACAAAAATTTAAACGAATGGTCACTAGAAGTTCTATTCGTATCCTGATCCTAGTTCAAACTGGGATTCAAGGGAAAATGATGATGATGAGCAATAATCTGTGCTTAATTTATGACAAGCAGTTAAGTGCAAATACTATAAGCTATGGTTGTGATATAAGTTAGCATTACATTATATTGCATAAATTAGATTTTTTTAATGTTCTGTGAAATAATGACTATATAATTAATTTTGCATACTGCTTAAATCGAAACTTATGATATTTACTTATTAAAGTAGTAAATACTGAAATCTCTAACATCTTCCTTGCCATTAGGAACTGAACATTAATCTTTCTTAATTTTTTGATTGATTATTAATGCTACAATTATGAATTAATAGACATGAGTACTCTGAGGGAAAGGGAGAGAGAGAGAGTGAGAAAGAAAGAGAGAGAGAGAGATGTTAATGATTCTAGTGATGTTTTTAGAACACCGTGTATCGAGAGAGAGATAGTGCGAGAGTCAGAGAGAGAGAGGGAGAGATTAATGATTCTTGATTTTTTAGATCACAGTGTATCTTGGTAAGAGGGATTTCATTGATCATCTCACTCACGTTGATCCCATAGGTTTGTAGCTATTTGTTAAATATTTATCTTTTTATTCTACTGAATACAGATAATTAGACATACAACCTGATCCCTAACATTGCACTACTGCGAACAAGTCTTGAATCTGAAACTTGTGTAACTCATCATTCTTCATCATCATCATCATCTTCCCTTAAATCCCAGTTTAACCAGGGTCGGGATACGAATAGACTTTCTCCAGTCCTTCATGTCCCACACCATATCATCAGTCAATCCCCTATTTTTCATGTCCTTCTTAATTACCACATCCCAAGTCAATTGTGGTCTACCTCTCTCTAGCTTAACATCCAGTTCTTCCCTCCAAACTCTCTTTACTACATCCTCATCTGCCTTTCTCACAATATGCCCATACCATCTCAATCTCGACTGAGCCAACCTATCCCCGATCCCCTCAACATTCATATGCATCCTCACATATTCATTTTCCATTCTATCCTTCCTAGTTCTTCCACACATGAGATGCAACATTCTCATTTCTGCCACATGCAAACTCTGCAAATGTTCCCTTTTTAGTGCCCAACCTTCCGAACCATACATCATTACTGGCCTTACCACAGAGCTATAAAATTTGCCCTTCAGTCTTAGTGAGATTTTCCTTCACACAACACTCCACTAGCAGCCTCCACTTTGCCCATCCAGCCTGAATCCTACTAGTGACCTCCTTTTCCAACTCCCCATTATCCTCTATTAAAATATCCTCTATCCAAAATACTTAAAATCTGTTACCTTCTTTAGCTCCACACCCTGACTTATTACTCTATCTCCGTTTATCATCTCACCCTTCCATCTACTCTTTAAATGCTCCGTTTAGAGACTAGATGGAAGGGTCAGATGATAAACGGAGATAGAGGGTGCTATAGAAGGTAACAGATTTTACGGAAATTCTATCATCTATCTATTAACTCACCATTCTTTAGAAATAATAAAATATTCTTTGATCAGATCACAGATAAATTTATTTACCTGTAGCCTGTTATGATTTTGGTATGGGGTCAAGTATCCTTTCAAAAAGATAAAGCGACAGAGCAAACTATGAACAAACTGAACAAATTATGTTCATTGTTTTGACAATATATCACGACATACATCATCACCATCATCATCTTCTTCTTTCTTTGAATCCCAATTTAACTAGGCTTGGGAGAACGTGCCCTAATATACAACTAAAAAGATAATAATAGAGTTAAAAATTTTGTAGTTATAATTTATCACTGCATACAACATATATAAATACCAACAAACGTGCACAAACAAACACTAAACCCAAAAGGAGGATACATTCAACGTGTGTTTCCATATGACAATGGATACTTTCAGAGACAGTCTAGCTCTGTTTTGAACTGATCCCCTTTTGCTGGTTAAGCGAGTGTGCTATCCACTCAGCCATTCAACCGGTACACTTTGCTAAGCTTTGGCTACGATATTATGATAAATCAACCTTGCCGATATTAGTGAATACCGGTTGTGCTTTTGTGTTTGGTTGTGTGTTGGGCTGTTTGATTAGCCTAGATGATTAGATAGTGTTCGTTTGCAACTTAAGCTAATATTATATCAATCTATCAGTTCAGTTTATTTTTACTTTATTCTGTGATAGGAAATATTGCATTTAATTCATTTCAACGTTTTCAGATGGCGTAGTGCTGATAGATCCAGACTACTTGAAGGACAGGAAGGTTTTTGCCCATGTGCTGGCAGCATTCCGCTACGGTAGGGAGGACCTGGATGTACTGGGTCTAACGTTCCGTAAGGACCTCTTCCTTGCCACCAAGCAGGTCTATCCACCTGTGGATAAAGATCAGCAGAAGCCTCTCACCAGACTGCAGGAGCGTCTGCTCAAGAAACTGGGACCCAACGCTTACCCATTCTGCTTTATAGTACGTATTGTGAAGTATCTAATCTCATTATATCAACTGTCACTTACCCATTCTGCTTTATAGTACGTACTGTGAAGTATCTGATCTCATTATATCAACTGTCACTTATCCATTCTGCTTTAAAGTATGTACTGTGAAGTATCTGATCTCATTATATCAACTGTCACTTATCCATTCTGCTTTATAGTACGTACTGTGAAGTATCTAATCTCATTATATCAACTGTCACTTATCCATTCTGCTTTATAGTACGTACTGTGAAGTATCTGATCTCATTATATCAACTGTCACTTATCCATTCTGCTTTATAGTACATACTGTGAAGTATCTAACCTCATTATATCAACTGTCACTTATCCATTCTGCTTTATAGTACGTACTGTGAAGTATCTGATCTCATTATATCAACTGTCACTTATCCATTCTGCTTTATAGTATGTACTGTAAAGTGTCGAATCTCCTAATATCAATTGTCACAGTCAACTTTAGGTTGAGTAAATTCAGGGCGACCACTCTTCTGGAAAACCGGGAAAAGTCAGGGAATTTGAAAGTAGTCAGGGAAAAGTCAGGGAAAATGGAAAAAGTCAAGGAAAATAGAATTGTGGCATTCTTAACATTTTTAGTATGAACAGTTCAACACTAAGACGCCAATTGTTGGCAAAATTGCATAGGAAGCAGTCATGAAACCTTTATTATAGGCTATGTGTTTGTAATGGGTAACAAGTAATCAGAAAGTAATGGCTACACTTCAAAAGAAAATGTTGTTATAATACAAACTCATGTATGCTGATACTTGCCTAATTTTATACATTGTAGATCTATCAATGTAAAATGAAATACCAAAGTGCATATTGTTTAGAAATCATTTCTGACATTGTTTTCCAACATAGAAGTAGATGCTGCGATGGTAACAAATGTCGAGGCACGCTGGAAAAGTCTGGGAAAAGTCAGGGAATTTGTTGTGGTCTGGAGAGTGGTTACCCTGTAAATTTAGTGAAAGATCCTGCAGTACTGTGTGATATTTAGAAGCTTGTAGCTAATTTGTATGTCTCGTTTTAACTATTTTGATACCTATATTTATCTTTGAGGACATATCAGACATTGTAGGTGTGTTATCAACATACCTATGGCATACTGTTACTTGTGGTGTACTATGAATACTGCTTTCAAGTCTAAAGCGTTTTGCTGTCAAATATTAGTGTTGCTGTGAAATACAAAACATGATGCTATTCGCTTCTTTGCCAAACACTTTTTGTAAAACTTTACAAGTTAAATTTATTACATGCGTAAAGATTATGTACAGTAATTCTAGTAGCTAAGAATAATTCTAAGATATTTTTATATATTCTGTTATTTAGACTATTTTTAAGAAATTTTTATATTTGTGAAATAATTGAATATTATTATTTATTCATATTATTATTTCAGTTGCCCACATGTTCTCCTGCCTCAGTCACTCTACAGCCGGCTCCCGGTGATACCGGTAAGCCATGCGGCGTGGACTACGAAATGAAGACGTTTGTGGCCGATGGACCGGATGATAAGCCACACAAGCGTAACTCGGTGCAGCTGGCCATTCGAAAGCTAACGTATGCACCGGAGCAGCCAGCCCCGCAACCCAGCGCTGATGCTGTCAAGGATTTCATGATGAGCACGGGAACACTTCGACTGGAGGCGACACTTGATAAAGAAGTTAGTTCTGTTTAAATATTTAACTGTACTGGCTGGTGGCTGAGTGGATAGCATACTGGCCTGATAGGCAAGAAGGCATAGGTTGGAATCTCCGCTTTATCGTCTCTGAGAGTACATCTGTGCAGGAAAACGGGCATTACAAGAGCTTTATAGCTAACGTAGCGTTTTTAAATACAGCAACTGGAGGCTATAGTTTATATTGAAGTTGGTTTCTATTTATTATATTAACGCAAAATCAAAGACTTGATGAATAATTAATTTATAAAGAAGTTTATTTCTGTGAAATTATAGAATGTCTTGACTAGATACCAGTCAAGAGTGAGATGCGATGTGTTACTGTTACGCTTTTTATGGGTGGCCACCTTGGAAGACTGAGTGTTGACAGCTTTGAATGAAAATTTTAGAGGATGTTGGAAGGTTATTCTTAAATCCGCGTTGGCTGCAATTGATGCACCAACAAAAGGCAATGATTACTTGGCCTAATAGCCAGCCATGGAGAGGATTGAAGAAATAATAAAACAACAAAAACAGCAACTAAGAAAGGAAACTGTGAACACATACGGTTGTCATGTGAGTAACTATACAGAGAGATAAAAAAAGTTTTGGAATATTTTTTGAGACTTTCTCTCTGACCAATTCTCTCTGAAGTTAGATATCTGTAAATATTACTTTTGAAACGGCATTTCAATGCTGCAAATGCAATTAGTATGAAAAGTTTGATGCAAACTTATAGGGGTTTATTTGGGTTTAACAATTTACTGTATATTTGTTGAATGTAATTCAAACCAAAGAAATGTAATGTTCTCATCTTGTGATGTCCATTAACTCATTATAATCTACATTGAAACTCTGAATTTGCTTGATTTCATGTGAAAATGTGCAGAAGTATAATTGATAACTACCACAACTATCTTGCATTTACTGTTTTGTATTGCTCTTTGTGTGTGCAGAAGTATTATCATGGTGAGTCGATAGTGGTTAATGTTCTGGTAGACAACAATTCAAACAAAACGGTGAAGAAGATAAAGATATCAATACGCCAGCACGCTGACATTTGTCTATTTTCCACCGCGCAATACAAATGCACCGTTGCAGAGCTTGAGGGCGAGTTAGTAATAGTTTTTTGTAGCAATGCTATTGTGTTTTGATGTATTTGCTATTCTCCATTGGATTTTAAGTTATTCCTTGATTTTAATTATTGGATACATCTGATCGCAGTCTCCTTATCTCTGTAGTCTAGTATGCTGCATTGAAATAGTTCAACTAGTACAATTATTATTTATAATAATCATTTGACTAATATTGTATATATTAGTAAAGTAATTATTAAAGTAATTATTAAGTAAATATTGTAATTTGTCTATTCATATCCCGACCCTAGTTAAACTGGGATTCAAGGGAAGATGATGATGATGATGATGATGATGATGATGGCTTTACTAATGTTGTAACTATGTAGTGGCCTGCTTGTTTCTTATAATTATTATATCAATTATAATAACTATCCAGAAGAAAATGTTGCTTAGTTTCAAAGTAGCTAAATGTATAGGTAAATATGCAGGATCAACTGCTGGTTTTTTGTGTTCTTTTGTTTTACTTATTTTTATGTGCTACAGTGTATAGACATAGATCTATTCAGCAGTGATATATCGATTAATTGAAATTTATATGATTTGTGATGATTAACTGTAATTGAAATCAAAATTGAAATAAATAACACAATTGAAATTTAAATTATTTATCAACAATTGAATTTGAAGTGAAATTGAAGTTTATTACATAATTAAATTTAATTAAAATCATTTATCAACAATTGAATTGAAAGTGAAATTGAAATGATTTTCAACAATTGAAATTTTACTGCTGAGCAGGATATGCAGGAAGAGATGACTTTTGAACTTACCAAGGAAGATATTAATGCGAATAGAAGCTCCAAGGTCATTTCGGAAAGAATTCTACTGTTGTGTAGATGAGAAGTTGATTGGATAGTAGAATACTTACTTTTTCCCACCGTAGACAAAATCAATCTACCCTGACCATTTTTGATCACTGGATTGATTTTTACTTAGGACCTTACTTCTCCTCAGCACATATCTTTTGCAGGTTTGTCTGCGTGAATTTATCTGTAGTGATGTGTGCTGTGGGGATGTCCCTGACATGGTGACTGTGGGGACATCCCTGGATGAGGAAACGGATAAACCTTTATTATTATTACTATTATTAATAGCGATTTACATATATATACTTATCATTATTGCTGATGACTTCTTTGTAATTTTCCAGAGAGGGATTTCCCATCCAACCCAATCAGACGGGTTTCTGCAAGGTGTACACGATGACCCCACTACTGACTAACAACAGGGACAAGAGGGGCCTAGCGCTGGATGGCAAACTTAAACACGAGGACACTAATCTTGCCAGTTCCACTATGTAAATAATTCTAGTTATATCGTTTAAATTCTGTTCTGTTGTTTAATATTTACTCGTGGGTTTAGAGAGATTGATCGCCGTTGTATCACTGGTGCAGTCATCTGTATTTACTTATTTTTCAAAGTTGTAGTATTGCTTTTGAAAGTGTCACTGTTGTAAGTTAAATTAGCTGAAATAAATTGTTATTTTACTAGTATCTGATTTGCCATATTCTGCCGTTGCCTATAGATACTATAGATAACTGGAATGATATTGAGACTTTACAATTAACTTGAAGATTCTACCAATAAGCCAATGACAAGTTAACGTTCTCTATTATTTACCTTTTTTATCTGAATTTATGCGAAGCATACATTAGTTCACCTGCATTACTACGTAAGATAGAACTGTAATTATTGTCAATTTGATGCTACCCAGTGCTTCTATCAGAAATATTTCTTCAAGTGAGGAGGGCAAAAAACTTGATTTGAATGAACTTTTCTATATTACAAAATGCTAATTGTAAATAAATAATGCTGCCACCCTCTTTCTGCCAAAAGTAGCTCAGTGCCATCGTAAAGTTTCCACTAGTATTCGCGATGAAAGAAGCGTAACACATTAGCTGTCTTTTAAATAGGCTTCATACGTATTACCTCATTATGTCATCATCATCATCATTTTTCCTTAAATCTCAGTTTAACTAGGCCCGGGATATGAGTAGGCATTCTCCATTCCTCTCTGTCCCATACCACATCATCAGTCAATCCCCTATTTTTCATGTCCTTCTTAGTCGCTGCATCCTGCATCAGTTGTGGTCTACCTCTCTCTATCTTAACATCCAGCTCTTCCCTCCAACTCTCCTTACTACATCCTAATTATTGTGTATTATCTGCGACATACTCGTTACTATGTATTAACTTAAGCGAAATTAAATTGTATATATACATATAATTATGTATATACATGTATATGTATATATATATATATATATATATATATATACATGTATATACTATATATATGCATATATATATATATACATATGTATATTTATATATATATACATATATATATATATACATATATATATATATATATATATATATATATATATATATATATATATATATAGGGTCATTCCATGTCAACTGGTCCAAATTTAGAAAATCTTCCCAGGTGACTCTCTCAGATTTAATCGATATTTTAACAGTGTAAAGTAAAATATGTCTCTAGGCTAGATTTAAAATTTAAAATCAATCGGTTGACCGGTTGGGGAGTTATGGCGGTCATTCTGACTCCACCGTAGATCCATTTTGGCACGAAAAATGAAGCGTGTGTTATTTTTTCAGTACTTTGAACAGCTATAATTTGGCTATTTATGGTCCTATCCATTTGAAACTTCCCAACAATGCTATATTTGATGCGTAGATTCAGAAAAGGCATTCGGAATTCAAGTGGCATGTATATCTTGGCTGCTACGGCAGCTCAAACTTGATGTTTTGCAAAAGTAGAAATTTTTGAAAAGGTGACTTTGAGTCCTGATAATTCTCAAAATCGACCAACCACATTATTGCAAGCCATTTAGTTTAATAATATGTCAATAACATAAAGCACTTAAAGTAAACACGCATTATAGTGAATAATCAACTATGTTGATATCTATCACTTTTAAAACCACATGTTTAATCCATTGGGCAATTTAGACCATTTTCCGTATAACCAGTCCAGTGAATGTCCGAGATTTTACTCTCAGATCAGCGCGACCGGAATTCGAATCCATGAGGATTCAAATCACCTTAGGATTTGTCATTTAAAACTTCATGACCCTTAAAAACTTCACTTGTTACCCTCAGAAGCATCTTGGATTTAGAAAACCATTAGCTCAAACTTTTAAAAAATTGAAGCATCACCCAATTTTAGGACAACTTCAAGGCCATGGTTAGGCACCTAGTCAGTTGATCACAAACTTCAAACTGTTGCTATTTACAGGTCGATATGATACTAACTTATTGTAAAAATATTTATTTCTCAACTCCGTTAGAATATATAGCAATAGCCATGTAAACTTACCCATCGAAGGTCGTTTTTACACAAAAAATTAAAATGCTTATAATTTTTCGCTACTTTAAAGCGTTATATCTCGTTATATACACCACAAATATAGTATACAGGGAAAGATTCTTGTACATTGGATAAGAACTAACAGAGATGTGGCCCTTCAAAGTTGAGAAAATTTTAGACATATTTTGATTTTCGTACAAAATTAGACCAATGGTGGGGTCACTAAAATCGTCAATTTCAGGCCAATCTGAGATGGTCACCTGGGAAGATGTTCAGAATTTGAACCAGTTGACATGTAATGAACAAATAGTTTTTTAATTCCATGTCAACTGGTCCAATGGTCCCCAGGTGATCATCTCAGATTTACTTGAAATTTACACCATGTGAGGTAAAATATGTCTCTAGGTTAGATTTAAAATTTTAATGAAATTGGTACACCGGTTGTTAAGTTATGACGATTTTAGTGACCCCACCATTGGTCGAATTTTGTACGAAAATCAAAATATGTCTAAAATTTTCTCAACTTTGAAGGGCCACATCTCTGTTAGTTCTTATCCAATGTACAAGAATCTTTCCCTGTATACTATATTTGTGGTGTAGATGAAGAATATGAAGTCAAAATTCATGTCACACATATATCTTGGTTGCTGTAGCGATCCAAACTTGACCAAAAATGAAGGTCACATTTTCAAAAAGTGTGACTTTGGGATGCTATAAATCTCATAATGTGTGCAACATCTGTAGATTAAGTATATATTCTGATACTATGCATATAGCTGTGTGAAATAAGACACTTAGCAGTTACATAAAGTGATAACTTCAAAGTTGAAAGATAATTTATCCGAACTCAATTTTCACCAAACTTCGCCCACTGGACTACCCATGTTGACAGTTGCGTAGATCCTTTAAACTTATGCCATTTATAGATTAGTATGTTAGCAACATCCTGTAAAAAGATTAGCTTCTCACATCGTTTCTAAAGTATAGGTATGATCATGCATGCTAACCCTATTTTTCGCAAATTTTTAAATATGTTGAAAATTTCATTAGTTGACGCCAACTGATGGTGTGCCATCTAGCTGTTTTTGGAGTTCATAAGTGTTTTATATTATTTTGAGACGTCCAAATTATTAAACTAAATGGATTTCTTGCATCTGCTTTTTAAATATATAGAATGAACCGGTTTCAAAGTTAGCTTTAGTAAATTTAAATCGTATTGAAACTTAATGAAACATAAAGTTTGAGCTGCTGCAATTGCCAAGATATAGAAGCCACATGAATTATGAGTACATATGCTGAATCTATGCAATATTTATAGTATTTTGGATTAGTCTCATATAGATAGGACCATAAATAGACGAGATATAATGCTTTAAAGTAATGAAAAATTATAAGCATTTTAATTTTTTGTGTAAAAACGACCTTCGATGGGTAAGTTTACATGGCTATTGCTATATATTCTAACGGAGTTGAGAAATAAATATTTTTACAATAAGTTAGTATCATATCGACCTGTAAATAGCAACAGTTTGAAGTTTGTGATCAACTGACTAGGTGCCTAACCATGGCCTTGAAGTTGTCCTAAAATTGGGTGATGCTTCAATTTTTTAAAAGTTTGAGCTAATGGTTTTCTAAATCCAAGATGCTTCTGAGGGTAACAAGTGAAGTTTTTAAGGGTCATGAAGTTTTAAATGACAAATCCTAAGGTGATTTGAATCCTCATGGATTCGAATTCCGGTCGCGCTGATCTGAGAGTAAAATCTCGGACATTCACTGGACTGGTTATACGGAAAATGGTCTAAATTGCCCAATGGATTAAACATGTGGTTTTAAAAGTGATAGATATCAACATAGTTGATTATTCACTATAATGTGTGTTTACTTTAAGTGCTTTATGTTATTGACATATTATTAAACTAAATGGCTTGCAATAATGTGGTTGGTCGATTTTGAGAATTATCAGGACTCAAAGTCACCTTTTCAAAAATTTCTACTTTTGCAAAACATCAAGTTTGAGCTGCCGTAGCAGCCAAGATATACATGCCACTTGAATTCCGAATGCTTTTTCTGAATCTACGCATCAAATATAGCATTGTTGGGAAGTTTCAAATGGATAGGACCATAAATAGCCAAATTATAGCTGTTCAAAGTACTGAAAAAGTAACACGCGCTTCATTTTTCGTGCCAAAATGGATCTACGGTGGAGTCAGAATGACCGCCATAACTCCCCAACCGGTCAACCGTTTGATTTTAAATTTTAAATCTAGCCTAGAGACATATTTTACTTTACACTGTTAAAATATCGATTAAATCTGAGAGAGTCACCTGGGAAGATTTTCTAAATTTGGACCAGTTGACATGGAATGACCCTATATATATATATATATATATATATATATATATATATATATATATATATATACATATATGTATATATATTTATATATTGTGTATATTATATATATATACTATATATAATATATATATACATATATATGTTATATATATATATATATATATATATAGATCTATATATATCTATAGATAATATATATATATATATGATCATTGATGTAAGTACTGTTGTAAGTAACATTGTAGATACTACTGTAAGGACTATTAGAAGTACAATTGTAAGTGCTTTTGTTGTTGATTTGTTGTTGTATTGTCTTTTTCAATTGTAGTGTTCCTTTAAATATTATGATGCTCTTTTAATATATTTTGCAGCATCAGTGACCAAAGTCAGAAGGAGAACTTGGGTATAGTGGTGCAATATAAAGTCAAAGTTAGACTACTGCTCGGCTTTGGCTCCAGGTAATGCCTGTCAAATTTCTATATGATGTATAATAAATAGACTATGTTTTGTGACATTACTATTACAGTATTTGTAAAATTTAATTGTTTGCAGTGATAGTACTGTAAAAATATACTTTGTATGAGCTTAATTTGCTGAGGAATATCCAAAATTGATATGCCTAATGTTTAATGAAGAGATTCTTTTGTTACAGTATAAAAACTCCTGTATTGTCTAGCCAAAATTAGTTAAAACCAGTTAAGAAAGTCAATTGAGTCGTAAATTATTACATCTGTCTTTGATTATTCAGCTTTTAATTTGATAATATTTTATTAGAAATCAAAATGGATTATGCATCTATTTAAAAGTTTATTGTCCACTTAGTGTTATATACTACTTTTACGACTAGTCATATTGTGATCTATAGCAAAGGCTTTGTTAAATTTAAATGAATTTTGTTAATAATATTTACCTACATCATATCCTCCGTGTTTCCCTGATATGTAAACTAAAATCTTATTCCGATGGCTAGATAAAATTTTTTAAATATTTTTATTTGTACTAATTTTGTATCAGTTACATAAGTATATTTTATCTTTTCTTTTTAAGTCTAATTTGGTATAAGTCCTACTTGCAACTTCACTTCTTGCTATTGTGTATGGATATTTTTTATTCAGATATTAGTTTGTCATTTATTTTTACTCATTTAAACCTTTGTTTAACTTTTTTTGTTCATCTACCATGAGTTTGATTATGCCTGAATCCAGATCAAGCAAACAAACTATTGGGCTTAATAACCCCCCCCCCCCCTCCCAACCCGTTCAGGGTCCTCTTCATAGCCGTCGTCAATATTGCCTTGATTGATTGATTAATTGGGTAACGTGTAGTGAGTTTCTTGTTAGAAATCGTTATCAGTGTTAGCTCGATTGATGTTTAGTGATTTGTCGGTGGAGCTACCGTTCACCCTGACCCACCCTAAGCCATTGGACTCCCCACCCCCCAGTAGACCCGTGAGTGGGTTACCCCAGGGTCAAGGGGGGCAGGGGGGTGCCGGGTCTGATGCCAATCCTACTGCGGGAGGGGATCACAGCGCTGTCGATACCAATCTTATCATCTTTGACACCGAGTATGCTTTCTTAGATTTATATTGTATTTATTTATTGTATATATTATATTGTTTTGTATATATTGTATTATATTGTATTTAGATTTATATTGTATTTATTTTGGCTTTTTCTAAATTTTTGTCAGAAAGTCATTCGGTTGGTGAGCGTGTAAGTGCCAGAAATTGCTACACAAATTTTAGAGAATGGAAGGGTATGGGAATTGTGATTGGTGTGGGACTGAGGGGATTGGAGAATGTCTATTCGTATCCCGAGACTAATTAAACTGGGATTCTAGGGAAGATGATGATGATTATGATATTGTATTTTGTTTTATTAAATTTACTTTTTGTCTTTTAACCTTTTCATCCTAATTGTAGGTAACATTTTAATTCAGTGCTTATTAACAAATTCGATAGATAGAAGTATAAATAAGCTTAATCTTAAACTTTCATAATTTTATGGTCCAGGTGTTGACTCTGTACTAGCTTGAATTTATTATGTGAATCATTGGTAATTTATTTCTCCAAGTTTTGTTGTAGCCAACTTATTTAGTTTTTATTTAATTTATTAGTATCATATTTTAATATTAGATAAATGCACATCTTGCTGGGTAGGCTAAGTTAATCAATTTCATTGACAACATTTCTTTGTAGAAAAGCAATTTATCTTATTTTTATGTGGAAATAATAATGCTGCTGTCACAATTTAAATTTTGCTGCAAGTGATCACTCTAAGCAATATTATATTATTTCAATTGTTGTATTCTCTGAAGTAAACTATCTGTTTCCTGTTGTTTTACTAATGGTGTGATTTGTTTGAAATTTTTGTTTTTACAGTAGCGTTAATGGAGCTCCAATACAGGACGACGATATAATATTTGAAGACTTTGCGAGGTTGCGTCTAAAAGGTCATGACACAGACGATACTGAAGCATGAGTCGGCATTCCAGATCCTGCACCCTAATACTGCAGCCTTATTGACCAATCCCATGCTTCGTTACATCGTCTACTGTTACTACATTGTGTTTCAAGAAAATCGAGAAAGAATATCTTCTATTTTAATTAAATGTTTTGCAAATTTTATGATCATTATGCCATTTCAATGTATGTGGATCTTCTATGTATGCAGTATATATAATCTCCAAATTTGAAATAAATCGCGACATAATTAAGGAAATTAATATTTTGAGTGATGACCTTGGCATCTATCAGTTAATTCTTCCTCTTTCAGTAGGATGCTACAATCGACTGCTTGTAGTCTGATCGACGATTATTAGAAGAATCTCGAAAGGTTTTCCTGAAGGAGATTTTTGTACTCGCTTTAATTATAATATAATAATAGCCTCCGACAATTTCTATAGTAGTGTCACGGCCGGTGAACAGCCTTTGAGACTGCTTTACAGGTTTCCGGCAGGTTATAATCAATCCTTTCCATTGTTAATCATAGCATTGTTATTAATAGAGCCAATTGGTAACAGGATCTGATACATAAATTATCGTCCATGGATCCAAGAAGATATCCATCATTTGTTATCTGACCTGGTCTTTGAATCTCGGCCACTTGCATCCTAGGTTAACTTTCTAACCGTTACGTGATATCCACGCCCCATTTCATCTGACCATCATCGTGGCTATCTATTGGTAGCCTCGACTCTCTAGGTTGCGGTATGGAAAGTCTTAATGAACGGGTGTGAGGAGCGAAGCTTCAGTACTGGGATGAGATGTAGAGTTGAGGAGTAGACACGTTTCGTCAGATAACCATTGATGACTCGACCAATAGATGACTCGACCATTGATGACTCAACCATTGATGACTCAGTCTCTTGATAGTGCCAACAGCAGCGTCTTGCCTGTGTCCACGTTCTCTTTGGACGGTTGAATATGCTTATATCTTATTAGGGTCCACATTTCTATGAGAATAATTAACTAAAGACCTTCTGTTACTCCTTTGAAGGCCAATGATTGACAAATCTCTCACAAAAATACAATGCACTTGCAATTTATTTTGCTAAAATTCTGAACGTTGTCTCAATATTTTTGGAACACAATGTATAGACTATAACTATGTGTCTAAATCTCTGTCATTTGTACTTTTGCTTCACTGAATTTGATCACTGTAAGCTTAATTGGTTAAATTTTCTGTATCTGGCAGTTGTATTGCTTCTAAATTGTAAATGATATTTCTTGTTATATGAAAAATAAGGCATCATCTTTATTGTGAAATTGTCAAATTTTTTGCAGCTTTGTTAGGTGTAATCTAGATTTTGCTAAGTTTTGCCAAACTATTATCATTTTATACTGCTTCGCTATAGTCATACTAAATTAGGTAAGTCTGTCAAGTAAAATTTTTAGATTTGATATAGCAGTTATTAGTATGTCCTATTTTAATGTCTGATTTGTACCGATAAGCCTACATGAATATGATACAGTAATGGCGTTATTTTAAAGTAGGGTATTTGTTATATTGATTTTTTAATATTGGTAGAAATCTAAATTACTGCATCAGGTATCTTCCATCCTCTTTTGTCTGTAACAGTCTGTTGGTAGTCGATAGTAATTTGAGAGATTGTACTGCTACTTCATGTAGGTGGTTAACTACAAGTAACTGAATAACTTTTTGTCAGTTTCTAAGTTGAATTGTGATTGGTTGTTTACAGCATTGATGTTGTGATTGGTTATTTGTGGTCTGGCTTACGGGCCAGTATTTGTTAGAAAAGTTAAATATTATCTGAAATGCGCTATTTAAATAGTATTTTTATGCAGACTGTAGAAATTATTCACTACTTTTGCCCTTAAGATCTAACGTAATGTACTCTTGTATTGTGCAATATGGAGCATGTACAGGGCTGTCTAAATGTATATAGTTCAAGAAATACTGATAGATAAGCTAGTCCATTGCGAAATCATGTTATGTGTGTCATGTCTAATTTACAATGCTGTTTGTGCAGAAAGATATGAATACTAAACATTTAACTGCCAATTTTGCCTCGGATCAGCTTTGCTGAGACAGTAATGGTCGTATTCCCTAGCGAGATAGAATGGTTCTTAAAACTCAACAGCTGTGTAAACTACAGATTAGTCACAATTTGGTTCTGAGTAAGCTTGAATCGCAACTTAAAGTGATGCGTTGCAGCGGCACTTTTTCGGAAGTGTACACCGCTGATTAGTTAAACCACTGAGTAAGAAGTAATATTCTAGTTTTGTTTACGAAGTAAGTTTATTGGTCGATCAGCTTGAAAGACAGCACTGTCATTGGCTGAACGCTTTAATTTTGGCGGGTGACCTTTAGTTAATAACGAAGCAACCTTTTCTAGTGAATACAAAAATTTCTGATTAGTGGTTGAACTCTCAGCAAAGAGGTGTAAGTGATCGGCGGTTTAAGGCGAGCTTAGTAGATACCAGCATAACTCAATTTACTGTTGTTTTTGAGGATATTTATTGATTAGCAGAAATACTCGGCAGAACTGAGGTAAAATAAAGTTGTTAGCCCTACATTATCAGTTGCTGAAATCAGCACTGTGGCTAGCTTATTGTGTTGGATAACAACTACAAATTAATCCGTGAATTCCCGTCAATACAGTTATTAGAAGTAAACTTTAAACTTTTATTGTTAACGAGAAGCAGAGGTATCTACTGCCGGTGTTAAAAATTAAGTTGTCGAATATTTAGTCTGTCTTTATAGCGCAATTCTCTGCGTCATACAGTGTGGTGCAAACTTTCTGACTCGCACTTACTATTTATGTATAATTATGTGTTTGTACATTCATATTTGTATCGAATTGTATGTGCTTTTGTATGTATACTTTTTATATTCTGATGATTAACTAGTAGGTGTTAATGATTTAAGGTGTCACATATCCGTTGAATTCAGATATATTTACTCAATTAGACTATAGTTTAACGTCTGTTTTTATTTCCAAAGGTTATCTTGACTAGATGTCAGAGTACAGTACAAGGAATGGCTAGGTAGTGTCCCGTTTTATTGTAATTTTATATCTAGATTAGAGTAGATTTTACATTAGGGAGGTATGATCGATATGTAGTTGATGTCATGACACGAAGGTAAATCAATTTGTCGCTCAAATCCCAGTTACAGACTGTTAGCTGATTACAATTTTCGACCGCTAGGCTATTTTTACTCTATAATTTACTCAATGCTACTGTCGTTTTTGAGTATTGCAACACATTGTCACATTTTATTGATTTACGGTACTCGTAGTGATTTTAAGAAAGGCACCAATGCACCCTGTTAAATCTTTATTGATTCAAACTTCTTTGTTATTGTAAAGCTAGGTTTCTTTTTCTTCTGTAATCGTATTGCCGATAAATTAAGGTCTACCGGTTTGGATGATTGTGACTCCGATTTAATTAGTATCGATGCCGTTAAGTTATGAAATAAAAACAATATTCTTCATTATTTGTATGGTAGTTCTACGTATTTTATAATATGTTACTCAGATAAGTCGTGTTCATTGAGGCTGTGGTAAACGATGGACCTATAGGTCTCTTCGACTACACTGTTGTGGTAAACGATGGACCTATAGGTCTCTTAGGCTACACTGTTGTGGTAAACGATGGACCTATAGGTCTCTTCGACTACACTGTTGTGGTAAACGATGGACCTATAGGTCTCTTCGACTACACTGTTGTGGTAAACGATGGACCTATAGGTCTCTTAGGCTTCACTGTTGTGGTAAACGATGGACCTATAGGTCTCTTCGACTACACTGTTGTGGTAAACGATGGACCTATAGGTCTCTTAGGCTACACTGTTGTGGTAAACGATGGACCTATAGGTCTCTTCGACTACACTGTTGTGGTAAACGATGGACCTATAGGTCTCTTCGGCTACACTGTTGTGGTAAACGATGGACCTATAGGTCTCTTAGGCTACACTGTTGTGGTAAACGATGGACCTATAGGTCTCTTCGACTACACTGTTGTGGTAAACGATGGACCTATAGGTCTCTTAGGCTACACTGTTGTGGTAAACGATGGACCTATGGGTCTCTTAGGCTACACTGTTGTGGTAAACGATGGACCTATGGGTCTCTTAGGCTACACTGTTGTGGTAAACGATGGACCTATGGGTCTCTTAGGCTACACTGTTGTGGTTTACGATGAGAAGAATCATGTGGACCCATTTACGTAGTAAAGAAAGCTGGTAAAGCTAGTGTTAACGTCAGTTTCCTCACTCGAAAGCGATGTCAGTGACAGGTGAACCAAGGATTTGAACCCCGCACCTACTGATCCTCAGTCGAATATCTGGACATCGCCACTGGCTTCATCAGAGGACATCACGCTTGAAGCAGTTTCTACAACAGTATCATACGTTATATTGTTTTGACATTAAATGTCGCATTGTGGCATGAATAAACTGTATGTCTTGCTGTAATAGCTTGCGTTATACGTTCATTTTCTCATCGGGTGAGTCGATGACGTCGAGACTGTTGTACTCTTTGCAAATCTATTTTTATCGATTTGATTAGTGAGTTGGTGGAGCACTTGTTTTGTAGCAGGGAGATACTGGTTCTAATTCCAGTCTTATGATGTCTAACCTGTGGCTCTGTGACACCAAAATAGACGTTAAAGTGTGAGTTGAATGACCTCTGTGACGCTGCGGCTTAGCGCAGAGCTTATGTGAAATACTGTTTCAAGAGGTTCAGGTTTCAATTACCCGCCGTGTATGTGGGAGAGTGCATCTCCTCTTTCAACTTATAGACATGATTTTTTATTAGGCAGTAACAGTTGAACTAATTGAGTATATGCTTCAGAAGATTTTTAAGTTTACGACAGTTCTGAAGTGCAATTCTTTAATTTCTAGAAAAATGGCTCTAACGTTCTTTAATGTCGTTCCTATGGCGTTCATATCATATCAAACCTTTAATGACCATCTGACACCTTTATTATTCACCGTTATTAATGATAAAATAATTTAATTAATGCCATTAGTATTGATTATTGACTGTTTCACATGTGCACTTTTCGAATTTGAAACCTTTCCGGTAACGATCCTTATTATAATCACAAGAATCAGTCGTAGTACCGATGTATCGATTTAAAGATTCCGATTAGATCGGTTAAACTACAATAGTATGAAGTTAGTTTTGTGTATGAGGTACAAACAGGCTGCAAATTCAAGGTAATGCCTTTGTCAAATGTTCCCTTAGATCTTAGCTAGTTGAATATAATAGAAATAGATGAAGAAATCGAACACGCTTCATCTCACTTAAAAGTTAAACTTGCTACCGATTGGGTCGTTTACTGAAAACTTTTCAAAAGCTATTTAACCTCGAGTAAAGACACCATTTATGTTTGGTCTACTAATAGTAAAGTGTTATCCTTTTAGAATACCAAATAGCTTGCTAGAAGCTGAAACCCTAGGGTGAATAAATGGCATGATAATCCGGTCTCGTGTTCGATCGGCTAAGTAATGGTCGCTTAAGCCAGACATTAATAGAATTGAAAGCGAGCAAACCAGTCTGATAATATGAACGCCGAATCGTCTTTTCTTTTATCGATATTAGTAATGCAACACTATGTGCCAACGATTATACATGCGCCTTCCACTTGATATGTTGCAGTTGGCAGGCATTAAATTGTTTATGCTGACAATATTAGAGTTGTGCCATAAAATAGACTTTGCGCTTCATTTAAATGAAGCAAGATTTAATGAAAATTCGGATTAAAATATAAACTTGCTATCGAATTTATTACCATTTAAACATGAATGGTCATTGTCTGTTCCATTAATAACAATATAAATATAATAATGATTTAACGTCATTGTCCGCATCTTTTGATGATGACAGTGTAGTCGTAATCTGTTACAGATTAGAATTACTACTACGCACTGTATGCAGTTTATAAACTTAATTGTGGCATAGCAAATCTTTGTGTCGTGATAACAACGAATTTAATTTTTATTTCATTACACTTGTAATACATCTCTTCCAAGGAGATAGCTTTATCAACTAGTTAACTAGTTATATATAAGTAGTTATCTTATCTGTGGACATGGATACTTCAGTAGTCATGTTTATACCGTGCATTTTACCGCGTTTAACGTCAATTTCATCTCTCGAAAGGATATCTATGAATGGCAAGGATTGGATTTGAACCAAACACCTACGAAGCGCCAGTCGGCAACTTAACCGGTCTTGCCGCTGGCTCTGCTATGCTTTTAGATAGTGTAAGCAGTTAGGATCTGTAGGCGTTTATTTATTTACCTAAGGCTTGACAGTTTATGATTTTATTGGCTTACGTTCCCTATAATTGGTAAAAATGCTTCCTTTTCGGGATCGTATGCTATAGTTAATATTTCAAATTGTCTTACTTTGAAATGTGCTATTAAATAAACGTGATGTGCTATTTATCTTTCTGTTTTATTTAGTAGAATTGTTTGTGTTTTTATGGAATCAAAACGATTTAGTTTTAATATATACTTCGAGAGATACTCTAGTTGCAAGAATTACATTTATCTGTCTGCGCACTGTTTAATAGAATTAAGACTTTATTCGATAGACAGCGTAAATGTATTTCAATTTTTCTTCTGTTAATCTTTATCATCATCATCCTCCCTTGAATCCTAGTTTACCTAGAATTGGGATACGAATAGACCTTCTCCATTCATTTTATAATATTTTATAGCAATCTCTGAAGCCTAGGCGCCCACCAACCGAATGCCCTTTCTGACGTTGGTTTGAATCTCAGTGCTTTGTCACCTTTCGTCCACGGTTGGTCTATTCTTCATTCCGGACACAACACAACTCCTGCTAAATATGTTAAAAAATGGAAATCCTCTTTAGAAGTCAGACGGCGGGATTAGCGCACTTGGTTTAGTTGCGCGTCAATTATCGAAGTTAAGCTGTATCGACCTCGGTTAGTACTTTATGGGTGACCACCTTGGAAGACCGAGTGTTGGTAAAAGCTTAGGAAGGAAAAAATCCCAGGGTGATGGAAGGTTATTCTTAAATCCGCGCCGGCTGCAATTGATGCGCCATCAAAAGGCAACTATTACTAATAACCATGGAGAGGAACGAGGAAATGGGTCTTAAACAAGCATCTGTGCTTCCTGACCCAGTGTGCCGTTATGTACGTTATGAAGTCGAGCGTCATATGTTTCAAGCTAAAAGCTGGTATATGGTTTGTTAGAGTCATCACCTTTGTGATAGGATCCACGTGGTGGTCGATATGTGCTCGTTCAAGAACGTAAAAGCTGAATGTAGGAATATTAATATCGGACTTTGAATTTAGCAGATTAACATTAGAAAATGAGTGAGACAAAGATAATCGAGTTGGCTGCTAGAGCAACGTGTTTGAACGGTAGGTCTATAAGTTATGAACAAAGTTCATAGTATTTTTCGGGCAAATATGGCCGCCTTTCTTTTTTGGGCCTCTCGTCAAATTCGCATGACAAATTCATGTCGTTTTAAAATAACGGAAAGCCTCACATTTTCTAAATACACTGTACATATGCTTGAGATAGTGAATTTGCACATGGTACGGGTTAAAGATCGACTCGGTTTCTATAGTTCTAGACAGGAAGGGGGGGGGGGCATAATGAGCATGCTCTTAATTTAGTAAATTTAATATTATTACTTTACATATTATTTTGACCCTATCTCCCATTTTTAATGTACACAATTTTGGCCTCTAACATTGAACGCCTATAGCGTTATACTAGTTCAAACTTTAACGTATAAACTTGCACAGTGTGTTCTTATTTAGCTGAGCCAGTGGCATGTCTACATGTTGTTCGATAGCGGATCAGTAAAGGTACGGTGTTCAAATCCACTGACATGCCACTGAGAAATAAAACTGACGTTAAACTTGGCGTTGGATTTACTCATTTAGTCGCCTGATAAGAAAAATTCGAATCTGTTCTCTACAGTGACTGAACTATTGAGACGTCTCACTGAGATTCCTTGATCTGATTCTAGCTTCATATTCCTTTGCCCGTCTGAAAATAAAATATAAATAAAAATTCGTATCTCGCTCGTAGTCTCTCTCTCTCTCTTCTCTCTCTCTCTCTCTCCCTCTAGTGCACACACACAGGCAAGCATAATTGGAACACTGCTCTGCTCATCCGCTTTAACCTACGCTTGCTACCGGTTTAACCAGCATACACGCAACAAACACAACACATCACACACACATATACATACACACACACACACAAACAACAACACATTCACGCAAACACACGCACGCACGTTCCACTGATATTTCATGGCATACAGCATTGATGAGATCATACAGGCTGTATTCTATATCTATTAAAACGGCGATGGTCGGGTTTGACATCTTAAAGAAAAGCCCATCGAGCTTCTGATCTTGACGTTAAACTCAAAAACAATGCATTATCTTTTTAGATACTTATATGTGACGTTTCAGATTTCATTAAAAAGGCTAATGTTAACGTCAGTTTCCTCACTCGAAAGCGATGTCAGTGACGGGCGAGCCCAGGATTTGAACCCCCCACATACTGATCCGCGGTCGAATAACTTACCGACATCACCTCAAATAACCTGAGTCGTTAAAGATTTTTGGTCTTTACATTTTACTCAAAATAAGTCTTTGTGGCTTAAAGCTGTGATAAGCTTTAATTAGTATTTTGTAACGATAGCTCGAATGTGTCGACTTGCTTAAAAGAAGCCTTATGTTTCTAACATTGACATTAAACCCACTACGTCCTATATAATATATGAGTTTGAATCGCACAGACACACCTGAAGAAAATGAGAACTAAAAATATGAAGTTAAGTCTGGTTAATTGGAGATATCTTCTACTACATTAGGCTTGTCCTAACTACATGCTAAATGCTACACTGGTTGTTCCTTCTTGTCTTTAAGGTTATATACTTGGCTTCTATATGTCCATTTAGCGCCGCTATTGCATTCTGCCTGATAGTTTTAGAAGATGTTTATTGAGTGATTGATTGATTGATTTATTGACTGATTAGTTGATTGATCTCAATGAAAGAACGAACGATTGGTTGATTTACTGAATGACTGGTAAGCATGGACAGTGCATTCCCTTACATTTTTATCGAGGTTCAATCAAAATGTCACTGAAAAGCAAACGTCTATAGAGAATTAATTCCATTACTTTTCCATTGCTTCATTTTTATTGGTTACATTATTTGTTCATTACTGACTATAGTGATAGTCCATCCCTGACAGTCAAATACTGACAATCCTGCTAATAATCCCCGTGTTGTGTCCGGGTTGTTTGAAGAATACACCAACCGGTGACTGCACGTGTCGTAGAAGACGACTAAAGCACTCAGATCCAAACTAACTTCAGAAAGGCATTCGGTTGGTGAGCGCCAAGGGTCCAGAAATTGCCACAAAATTTTCTAAAACGAATGGAAGAGATTTTAATACGGTATGGGACAAATAGGATTGGGGAAGGTCCATTCATATCCCGATCCTAGTTAAACTGAGATTAAAGGGAAGATGATGATGATGATGATGACTGACTATAGTGACTGGCCCTACACTTTGGCTACCTCGTTAAGTCTTCGATGTCGACGAGCATCGAATCCTGAGCCATGTGAAGATCATCTCGTTCCTGTAACAACTGCATCAACTCTGTGTTGTGAGCTGCACGATAAAAAACAATCAAATTAGAATCAAATTAGTATCAAAATCAATTCATTTTATCTGGAGATATTTGACTGATTTGAAAAGGATTACATTAATTTACGTCGTAGGTTGATCGTCATTCATTTTTGACTAAATAATCAATTAAGTTAATCAATTTAAAAAATCTAACTGATAAAATTAAATATAAATTTAAATATAGGGGCCGGGGCCTAGCTGTTAGGAAAAACCAACTCTAAGGATTAAGAAAAATCCATTTTATGATGTTTAACAGTCAATTTTATGGCGTTTAACGCAATTACTTTCAAGATGTTTAACAAAAAATAGTATAATGTTTAAAGCAATTCATTTTATGGTTTTTAACTAAATCGAACGTGGGATCGCCCGATTTCTCAGCCGTACGAGATGTTATGTAAGTCTCAGTTGTTATCAGGATTAAGTAAAACATCAAAATGTACACAGTGAAACAAATATAAAATGACATTAAGCCCACTAGAAGTATTTTAAATGACGAAAAAAGTGAGTAGTTTGAGTAATTTAAATAATAGAATGTATAAAGAAATTGTTGTCAAATTAGAGTCGCGGTGTTACATATTCATATTAACATAGTCTACTATGCTGTTATATATAGTTTTACATATATAAAGTATATACAGAATGGCTTCATTCTGGAGACAGTTAGTACATATAGACAGTTTATAAATGCATAAAGAAATCTTACGAAGAGTTGGATAGGACACATTCTAAAGGGGGAAAGTCTACCAAAAGTGGTCATAGAAAGGCAGAATGCAAGAAAATGGAGGCAGAGACAGGCCGAGATTAGGTATGTTAGATGATTTAGAGACCCACTCAGATGTGGGCATGACGAGGACAGCAGAAGACAGAGAAGAGTGGAGGCATTACATACAATGGACGTGCAAGTAGACAGTGCACTAACAGAGAGAGAGAGAGAGAGAGAGAGAGAGAGAGAGAGAGAGAGAGAGAGGGAGATACATAATAGCCATTTTACTTATAGATCATGGTAGTACTATTGACTCAAACACGTTGTACTCACTAATATGCATACACTTTGTTCCTATATTTCATATTTGACATGATAGCTCATTGAACGTGGATCGGACACCGACCTTCTATTTGAGCGTGTAGATCATTGACTAGAACTTGTAGTTGACCATAATTCATATACTGTAGTGAAGAACGAGTCAATTTCTTTAACTTTCCATCCTCAAACATA
The DNA here is from genome assembly GCA_905160935.1 of Enchytraeus crypticus. Lineage (NCBI taxonomy): Eukaryota > Metazoa > Annelida > Clitellata > Enchytraeida > Enchytraeidae > Enchytraeus > Enchytraeus crypticus. The sequence continues at coordinate 918,639 of CAJHZI010000294.1, read as the reverse complement.
TCAGCGCCTATCTGAGATTGGAATAGTGCAATAAGTAATTTAAAAAATAAAATATTATTCGGCACATTTTTTAAAAACCCCTACAAAATGGCATACCACTTTCAGTGAAAACCCTATGTTACTGCATTAGATTATAGACATGTCAATCTTAAACAAGATATTTCTAAGGCAAATGCGTTTTTGAGAAAACGTTGAAGTTATATTTGTGAGTCTCTGTGGAATTCTGCTTTCTGGTACTGAAAACAAATATATATATATATATATATATATATATATATATATATATATATATATTAACGTGATATATATATATATTAGCGTGACAATAAAAATGAAAATTGATATTTTTAATGCTCACACCCTCTAAATATGTTCATTTCTATGCAAAAGTTAAATTTAGAAAATTCTATGAGAATCCATTCATATTTAGAGGTTGCACAACGGACTCGAATATTATATATATGTGACCTACTTATTGAAAAAACTGTCTATGATTAAAAGTTTCCTTGACTACCGTTGACTTGTTTAAGTCAGGATAATGCTATCTATGATTCTCCACAATCAATAACAGGAACTGTTTCTGTTCTTCATGGTTAGTAAGCACTCCTTTCAACGATTGACAAAACTCAACGACGCGCTCAGCAGCGTCATTCACGACCTTTATTTGACCTGCCTTTCTCCGAGCTTTAATGTCTACGTCATTTGTGTCCCATGTACTTGGATCTTCTTCTAGAAAATCCTAATCCACGTTAAGAGCTATGAACACCTTCCTAGCATTCCCTGTTATAAAATCAGATAGTTTTTTCTTGGTAGTTTTATCGTCAACAATAATTCTGCTTGGTGGATAGTCATATGAACCTTCGCTTTCAAGCGCTCTTATCATGTCAACTTTTTCATCAACAGTAACATCTGCATCAAAAAAGCCAATCCAAAATCAGAGTCTCATTTAGATACCACAGATGGTTGGAGAAACTCTTCATAGCTGTCGATGCAACAGATTCATCCAAGGTCTTGTATGTCTTTATGTCTCTGAGCAGAGACAGGTCGTTGCGTGGAGCTGATGTTAGACATTGGCAGGTAAACCACGCTTTCAAATACACCTTGATCACAAAAACGTTGAATCGACGGAGTCCTATGAGTTCTCGCTCTGTCAGCTTAAACTGAGATCGGAAGAGAAAAATCTTCAGAGAGTACATCAACTTAGACATCCACCTTGCCCGATGTACAGCTCCAGGTTGATGAATAGTAACATCTCCCAAACTTTCAGCTCCAGGAAAGAGTTGAGACAGCTGAAGAAGCTCTCTATAGTTATCACAACGTTACAACTGAGACAGCTGCCACGATATGACGATCGGCTACTCCGCTTTCAAACTCGTGCCTATCGATGGTAGTCCAGAAGTCTGAAAATCTCTGAAAGAGTCTAATTTTTGATCCGCTTGATGTCTCTATAAGCGAATCAAAAACTTTTGCGACTATTAACTCCATCACATGATGTCTACATGGCAAGCTGATAAGATTGCGGCCAAGCTTCTGTTCGAGGAGCATACAAGCTCCACTTCTCCGTCCCGTGTTGCTCGCAGTCGTGTCGATTGACATGAAACATATGCGATCATTCAATTCCATTCTTGAATTAAACTGACGACCGCCGTTGCTTGGGCTTCACCAGTACTACTGTGTATCTTTGTGAGAAGCTTCATGGTACCTTCACCTGACACGAGAATAGCCAATCGGTCAACAGATTCTTTTGATTGTAGAGCTGGAAACAGTTTACCATCCCAGTGAACCGTTAACGAGGAATCACAGGCAAAGGAATCTTTGATTTCTTTAGCTACTATCGCTCAATTCTTTCTTCGAACTTGTCTCAATAATTCCCGATTACTGGTAAGTTTGCTAGGATCTATTCCCAAAGAATGTGCAGAAGCTGCCAAAACATATACTGCATTTCTGTCGCTTATCATTGATCGATCTAAAGCAGCAGAAACTTCAGAACTTACGATCGCGGTAGTCTTCCTTCTCTTCGAAGGTACACTAGCTTTCACCTATAAGCCCAACGCATCTACATCAGAGCTGCTACCCTGATTCGTTTCGTAGGTGTTGCTGCTGCTCTACTACGCTGCTGAACTGGTTGTGACTCAATTCTAGAACGATTTTCTTCTTTTCTCTGTCTCGCTTGAAGTAAGTTAGTTAACCTTTGATTTAGACTACTTAAGTAAACAATGAACCATGTGCTTTGTGAGCTAAAATACAAGAAATTAGATAGTTGCTATTTTTCTTAAACTGAATCTCTATGTATCTTAATTGAATTTTAATTTATTCAATAAATAACGAATAAACTTTGAATACTATGTAAAACGCCGCAATAGCTTGATAATAGATGAAAACTTCAGCGGTCTTGTGCAACCTCTAAATATCAACCAAATCCATCCAAATTCTTTTTATTACTCATTTGTACCAAAATGAACAATCTAAGAGGGTGTGAGTGATAAAAATACAACAACAAAAATTTTTATGTATTTCATTGTCACCCTAATATATATATATATATATATATATATATATATATATATATATATATATATATATATACATTATACATTATACATTATATATATATCATCATCATCATCATCATCATCGTCTTCCCTTGAATCCCAGTTTAACTAGGGTCGGGATACGAATAGACTGTCTCAAATCCTCTCTGTCCTACACCACACCACCTGCCATTCTCCTATTTGAGACTTTTCCATTCGCTTAAATTTTTGTAGCAATTTCTGTAGCCTAGGCGCTCACCAACCGACTGCCCTTTCTGATGTTGGTATGGATCTTAGTGCTTTAGACGCCTTCTACGACACGTGCAGTCACTGGATTGGTCAATTCTTCAAACAACCCGGACAGAACACGGGAAAAATTATACGTTAGTATAATTTTAAATTATACGTAGTGTCTACATTATACGTAGTGTCAGCACACTAGTCCTATCTCACACACTTTCATTCATTCTAACGGCCATTACAATATATATATATATACATATATATATATATATATATATATATATATATATACATACATTCAGTATATATTATTACTTAAACGAATGGATAAAAGAAAGTCTATTCGTATCCCGACCCTGGTTAAACTTGGATTTAAGGGAAGATGACGATGATGATATATACATATATATATATATATATCTATATATATATATATATATACTCACACATTTTCGTTCACTCTAACAGTCATTATATATATATATATATATATATATATATATATATATATATATATATATATATATATATATATATATATATATAGTATATAATGACTGTTAGAGTGAATGAAAGTGTGTCAGATAGGACTAGAGTGCTTACACCCCGGCTTAGAGGCCGACTTGTTATATATAATTGTGAAGGAATAAAATATACTAAATATACTAAAAGGACTAGGTAACAGAAGTTAGAGATGCTAATGACTGAAAAAGAGATATTGAAGATGAGAAGGCAACAGAGATTACAGATGAGAATGAGAGAAAGAGAGATGTTGAAGATAAAGAATGAGAGAAAAAGAAATATTGAGGAGACACTAACTATTTCTGCTATGGCAGATTTTCTCCGAGCTTGTTTCTCTAGCAAGAGCTGCATTCTAGCTAAAGGTCTGACCTACAGAACAGAAACATCAATAACATGGTAATTGTGATTACAGTAATAAAAAGGAAATTGTGATTATGTAATAAAAAGATAATTGTGACTACTGTACTTAATCTGTTGGCATAGATATTGTAGATCATAATTAATTAAATTAATTAAAATCGCTTCTTTTTTAAACTTTTAATTAAATAAAGTCTCTTTTATCTTATTTTCTAGCCCAGGGCCCTTTAAATTTCTCAATTTTGTTAGATTATTGTAAAATATAGCCTACATGATAAGCTGTTGGTGTCTTGTTCGATAGCCTTAGGGCTCCTCAGGAAGCCACAAACCATTGTCCACTGTCTCAGTTTATTGCCTATTGTTACGTTATTTTGTAAAGTGTAATGGTTTGAAATAAAAAATAAAAATAAAAATTATGTATACCATTCAGTTGGTGTAATTAAATTTAAAACAAAATATTCATATTTATTCATTTTTCTACCTGAGCAAGAGCGAGACGAGCCTCAGCCTGTAGACGAGCCTGTCTCGTGATGAAGTCCGTGTCCTCCCCAGGCCACGAAGAGCTTAGGGGCATCCTGCACGTGGCGAGCAGCGTGGCGGTGGGCTGTGGGGATAATAGAATACATGACGATATACAATACCCCTAGAGTGACTGTGTGGGTAATGGAATACACGACGATAGACAATGCCCCTACAGTAGTTGTATGGGTAATGGAATGCAAGATGATGTACAATGTCTGTACATCGTCTGTGGCTTTCTATTATCCCCACAGCCACAACGGTGGCTGTGGCGATAATAGAAAAAGGTAAAAGTAAACAAGCATTATAGTGAAATGATCAACTTTGTTGATATCTATAACTTTTAGTACCACATGGTTAAACCGTTAGGAAATTTAGACCATTTTCCGTATAGCTAGTCCAGTGAATGTCTGAGAGTTTACTCTCAGATCAGCGCGACTCGGATTCGAACCCGCGAGAGTTCAATTCACCAGGATCTGTCATTTAAAACTACATGCCGTTACCCCTACACTACTAAGACATTCTAAATTTCTAAATATCTAGATAAGATAGACCAGTTATACAATCAGTTATCTAGATAAGATAGACCAGATATACAATCAGCTACCAAAGACAAGTACAGACATACAATCATGTAAATATAGTAACGCTGAGAGAAACTAGGCTTACTCTGAAGCTTAACATTCACAATGGATGGCGTGTAGGCCCGCATAAAAGAGCAAGGACACATTCGATAGATCTGCACAGAGAGTTGGATGACATCGATTAAGATCATTGATAACAGTTCAAGTGATTCAAAATATAGAAGTAATAATACGAAATTAAAGATAGCTAAAAGCTAAAAAAGCTAAAGCTAATGTTAACGTCAGTTTCCTCACTCGAAGGCGATGTCAATGATGGTCAAGCCCAGGATTTGAAACCCACACATTCTTATCCGCGGTCGAATATCTTACAGACATCGCCACTGGCTTCAGCCACTTCGCTATACTTTACTTTATTTAGCTAGAGAGATATACAAGCATACGGCACTGTGATACTGAGAACAATAAATAATAGCAATCATCCTATTATCTCGGGTCTCACGTCATAAATCAACCGTGTTCAGCTTACGGAAGGAGAAGAGCTCTGATAGTCAAACGGCGACCTCTCTCTCGATGTCGACACTGACTTGGAAACACTGACCTTCAGCTGCTTCTCAAAGTCGCCCAGTGTCCCACATAATGACCTCGAAGAAAGAGCAGGGTCATTATCTAGTTCTGCCTCCAGGACAGCTGAGGCTTCGTTGACGAAGCAAACCTGAGGAATTGATACAATGACAAAGTATTTCGATAAATTACAGTAAATTATATTAGACTTTAACCAATTATGTGTAGAGAGAGAACCATGATCATTTATTTGTAACTGAATCCAAATATACACAAATCGCATACAACGAGACAGAATACAAATAAACGGCCGTCAGAAAGAGCACAATTGAGCTGTATCTAAATGACTACCGGAATAATGTGTAATACCTCGCACACCATATTGCCATATTTTATCTAACTATATACTGTGATTGACCGTATTGAACGCTTTTGTCAAATCCAAAAAATTAGTTAGAATAAATTATAGTAAATACTTTTAGCGTTTGTTTGAGTGGCACAAAGGATACCATCAGAGACTTTAAGAACGTTTAGGGTTTGAACCGGTTTGCCAGTTTGAGGCAAGTTTATTAAGATAATCTCAATATATATGAACACAAACCAATTTCTGATAATGCAATACACTTGCGGAACGTCATTATAATTAATATTTATTTGGCATCTCTATTTTCTGCATGTACAGTTGTCCATCAGTGTATTTTCTTTTATAAAATACAAATATCACTTCTAACAAGACATTTATCTTCAACGTTGTATAGTAACAACAACAACAATATATCATGAAAATTAATTATCATTCATTACAGAGTTGAGTGCTACAGAGAGCTATAGCGGTAAGATTTCTATCAACGCCAACCTGGAGGCTTGAGCCAGCACCCTGCGTTCGATTCCCGCCGGCTCCATAGTGAGATCTCGGGTTAAGCGCAGACCTACGAGTAGATCTACAGAACGATGGGAGGTCAGAGTCATCCACATCTGAGGCAAGGCGTCTTCTTATCTCTTCTCTGTCGTTCTTCTGTCAAATCAATCAATCACACCATCAATCAATCACTCAATCAATCAATCATATAATCAATCAATCACTCTACCAATCGATCACATTTTCACTTAATCACTCGTCCGTCAAGAAATAGTGTGGCAGTCCAGTGATCAACCAATCGTTCGGCAAAAATCAAGATTCAAGCAATCCAGTGATCAATCAGCAATCAGTCAAGTAATCAGTCACTCGTCTATCATACAACTATCATACATCAGACAACTAATTAGTCAAAACATATCTAATAAAAGAGCCAGATCGCACAATATTAGTATTTCATCCACTTTCTCGACATTAGATCAAATTAATCAATTAAACAAGCGATCAAATACTCTATACAAAACCGAATAGCTGCAGTACCACACAGGTAAACTCAGTCAAACAACAGCAGAGGTCTTTAATTAATTTAAAATGGAGCGAGCACAGCAGTTCTGCAGTCCTAATTTTGGTCAAGCAACAACAACAACAACAACTTTGCCGTTCAGTCGTTTTTACTTCACATTAAACTAAAAGTGTTCCATTCTGTGTTCTAGTTGTTACTTGTATGTGTGAAATATACCGTATGTATTTTTACATGCATCCTTTCATGTCAATGTGTAAGTATATGTGCATGTAGCTGTATGTATCTGTGTATGTACATGTATATATGCGTATCATTATAATTATGTTGCTGTAAATGAGTCTGTGTATGAATCTGTGTACGTATCTGTGTATGTATCTGTGTTAGTATATGTGCATGTCGGGAAAAATTGGGATATCAGTTATAAAAAGTTAAAAGTTATGTATATGTCTGTGTAGGTACCTGTGCAAATACCTGTATGTATCTGTGTATGTATATCTGAACATATCTGTGCATGCATATATACATGTAATTGTACAGCAGCTGCTCTATTTGAGAATATAAAGAAGCGGTTCCTTAACTTCAGATAGCTACTACTATTATACTTCTTGATGTTTCACTGGTTGCCAGTGTAGATATGTCTGAATGTCTGTGCGCGAATGCATAGTACGACCTAGGATATTGACTATACTGCAAGACGAGATTTTATCTCTCAGAAATGTTTTATGGCTTCAGACTATCGATATCGACAAACCGCAACAGCGCTTAAATACTGTATATAGACATTCCTACAGTATCATAAAGCAGTATCATAGGACGTGTCTAATGTATCTATATACATTAGACACGTTATATGATACTAGTTTAGGATACTAGTTGACATCCCTGCAGTATTTATAAAGCAGTATCATACGACGTATCTACTGTATCTATATACATTACATATTGTATTTCTATTAGACAAGTGGTATAATACTAGTTTAAGATACTAGTTGATGTCCCTTTAGTATCATAAAGCAGTATCATACCACATGTCTACTGTATATATATATATATATATATATATATATATATATATATATATATATATATATACATTCCTACAGTATCATAAAACAGTATCATAAAACATGTCTACCGTGTATAGACATTCTTGCAGTATCGTAAAGCAGTATCATACGACGTGTCTACTGGGACTTATGAACTCTGCTACAATTCAAATCAGTTAAATAGCGTTTTATATAATTTACTTTATGACATAACTTGATCATTAGTCTTTTTAATTAAAATACACATACATGTACATATAAAATATTATATAATGACAGATTAAACGTAGCAGAAATGACACCATGTTAATATCTCAGACTGTTTGCAGATTTCATTAAATCAATCGATATCTCCTTTTCAGAGAACTAATATCTTTAGTATTCCTTTCATAATAAGGCATGTATAATATGTATTAATTCCACAACTGAGTACATATATTATAACTTTGTAAATATATATTCTCTAATAGTCGTATTCTAGTTTAAGGCGCATCATATGGGTATGGCAAAGCCAGAGTCCATAGGTTTTGTTAGCTTGATATAAAAACCTTACAAACCGGTATGGCACAACGTGTGGAAAGAGAAACAAGAGTGCCTTGGCTCGAACACGCTTTAGAAATGTATGCTTAGTTTTGAGATCCTTTGTACATTTTATGTAATGGAATTACATGTTTATTAGAGGAGTATATTGTGTACTGCCCACTGCACACTGTATTTTATGGTATCTTCTGTAAACAATCTATTGTCGAAGATCTACTGCAGAATAATTTATTGCACAAAATGTATTGTACCAAATTTATTAACATAAGATATATTGCACACAATGCATTGCATACAACCTATTGCATATTGTCTATTTGGCACTATCTTATGCAGTAAGTCTCTTGCTGGCGATTCATTGCGCATGGCACATTTTCTGTGCAGAATCTTCTGCATATGGTCTAGTTTACACCATCTATTGTAAAATCATATAAGCATCCATATGGAGCTGTAGTGCCTATACGGTATTTTCTGCCAATTAAACTTGAGATATATGAATATGTTTGGCTTGTATTTCTCATTGTGAACTGGATCATCACTCAGTCTGATTGCTGCTTTTTTAGTTGGTCGGTCAGTTGGACAACCACCTCGATGGTTGAGTTCGACATCTTGAAGAGAAGCCCTTTGGGCTTCTGATTTAGACGGGAAACTCACTAAATATCTATTGTAAAAGATTAGGAGCGTTCTCAACAACAACAAAAAAACTAAATTACAGTGCTACTGTCGTATATGACAACATTGAGCACTATGGTACCAAATCCAATCCGATGATCAGAGTGAGGATCCCATAACGGTGCAAGCCAAAATTCTGGAAGTCACTCCGAGGAAGGGTATAGTGCAACGGTGGTTTACGTGTTGGTCTCAGTTCCTGTGCAATGGTTGAATAGGAGAGATTAAAGAGAAAAGATTTAAGATTTAAGCATCACTGTATGTTATTTAATGTGCGATTCTACCGGACGCTCCCTATTGTATGTCATTACTCTAGTATCCAGGCTCGGCGCATCGCTGACTAATTCACACAGTGCAATCAGACATGTTGTACAATGAAAACCAGCATGGATTGCAGATGTGGGTTTTCCCAGCCGTGTGTTGATGCCTATCTAGACAAATACCGCGCTAGCGCTACTCCAGGCAGAGCACGAGCATCAGGAACTGACAGGATCTGAACGTGACGGTGAAGATAAATTGATCTGGTTTATAAAACTTGTAGAACGTCAGAAGTCGTTCTATTTCTCATTTAGTAAATTTTTACTGCGAAATGGAATTATTAGTAACAAACAGATGTGCATTTAATTAGACGTAACAGACATCCATATTTACAGCAGAGAATTGAATAGTAAAGAAGAAATTTAGTATCGTAATATACGACTCTACTAAGTTGAGAAGCACAGGATTTTTCTTTAAAACCTAAATATTAATTTAGCCATTATCTAGAAAAATCATACCTTAGATGTGGACGGCTAATAGCTTACCGTCATTTTCCGGTCTCGAAGTCATATCAGCGACGAGGAGAGCACTAGATTAGGCGCCGTATACCATACCTTATCTATTTGAAAGACTAAAATGGAAATATAAAGACGAATAATTACGCAGAAGTAGGATAGAAGGAAGTAAATGGCCGCATCAATGTCTGCGATCAAAGGGAAATTAAAATGAGTTGATAAAGGATGGCGATATTTCACTTTCTCGCAATGAACTATTACAATGATCTAATATATCGCGCTCGTAAACAACGTCGCGTTGTCTCGTTATGTTGTACTAGGAGTTCATAATAACAACACAGTGTCTACACAACATCACGTTGTCTCGTTATGTTGTACGAGGAGTTCATAATAGCAACACAATGTTGTTAACAACATCTCGTTGTCTCGTTATGTTGTACAAGGAGTTCACAATTACAACACAGAATCTAAAAAACATCACGTTGTCTCGTTATGCTGTACAAGGAGTTCCTAATAACAACACAGGTTGTTAACAACAACGCGTTGTTTCGTTTTGCACCCCGCAGCTTTAAATTCGCCAAATTTAAAATCATTTTCTTCGTAAAGTCTGTTCAATTCTCAGCTGGACCATCTCAGGCAAATCCTTTAGGTGCGAATTGAAAGAGCCTTCGGCTTAGCATTAACTTTTACAGTTTTATAGGAGTACCTAGGTAAGTACTGAAATACTTTAAACTAGCGTTTTATAGGAGTGCATAGGTAGAGTAATGTAACACTTAAAACTAGAGCTTTATATGAGTATCTATATAAGTAATGTAACTCTTAACACTAAAGATTAATGTGAGCACCTGGGTACATGTAAGTTATGTAACTCTTAAGAGTGGAGTTTATTATGAGCACCTAGGTAAGTTATGCAATTCTTAAGTCTAGAGATTAATATGAATACCTAGATGAGTGATGTAATTCTTAAGACTACGGTTCTCAAGCAATAAATGAAAAGAGAAAATCCAAATTAACTGTGAAAGGAAATTAACCGGTTATACGGTGACGAATTATTTACCGGTTAGGAAATTACCGGTTATGCGGGAGGAAATTAATCCGTTTAATTAACAGATGCAGCCGATTCTTTAATTTTTGGTCAAATATTTAAATTCTTAGCAAATGAAAGTGTTCTTTATTCTTATGTATTGGAAAATAAGTAATAAGATATTGTGCAAGCATTATGAAACAAATCCTGCAGCTATTTTGGAGGAACCATCGACATATCTTAATTCACTCTTTCCTCAGCTGGAATTAATATTCCGGTCAGGCCGCCAGAGAAATGAATAATTTCTATCGTTATTTGCTTTAGATGAGAATTTTATTTCCTGACGGCGGTTGGATGATGCGGACACTGGATTCGATCTGATTCCACTGGAGGCATCGCCAACCTGGAGAGAGAAGTAGAGAGAGAGAGAGAGAGAGAGAGAGAGCGAGCTAATCTGCTAATATAGGCCTGAAGAGAGAACAGAAGATAGACAAAGAGAGAGGTAGAGAGGGAACGTGTAGGATTAAACTATGGAACGAGAAGAAAAACAACCGGTAGATAGTTGTATTATAGGAAATGATAGTAGTAGTAGACAAAGACAGAGAGAAGACTCTTTACTCAACATAGAGAGATAAAGATATACTATATAGGGGTAGGGGTATAGCCAGCCATATACATAGAGTGAGACAATGATAATGAATTATGTAGATATATATATAAATCTAAAAATGGTTACAGATCCGAGAGATAATAAGAGTAAGAGAGCGGAGAAAGAGAGAGGAATAGAAGACAAGAAATAAGAGAAGGATGGAGAGAGGGGTGAGATAGAGAGTAGATATAAGAAAAACCTAAACAGAGATCATGCAATCATATCCGTTGTAGCTTCTTTTGGGAGTTAAAATAAAACTATTTATATTTACATATTTACATGTATTTGTATTTCAACTGCGACATAACGTTAAAGACTCTAACAGACACCAAATACATAGTTTAACCTAGAAATTTCCAAACACTTTTAAAAACCTTAAGACAGAAATATCATGCACTATAATTGTAATGCATATTACCTGCACTAAGTACATGTACTGTGCACTTGTTCTATAAGTTGCCTATTTCGTATTGCTTGTTTTGAATTTGTATATGTTTTATTATGAGATATCAAAAGATCTTACGCCCTTTCCACATAACTACTTGCAATGCCGAAAAAAATATCCTACAAACGGTATAAATATTCCGCATTCTAGGGTTTATAGTGAAACATGGAAAATGGAAAGATAGTAGCAACAGAAACTCGACGTAAGTGGAAGAAGGAAGGACAGGGACATACAGTGAGATTAAACACAGGGATGATCGGCGGATCCTGGAGCAGTTAGAGATCTGTAACGAGATAGACCAGGATGAAAATATAAATACTCCAGGCGGACTGATTAGAAATAACAGAGAAAATTGAGAAAGCGAAATAGAGGATGAAAGTCTAAGAAAATGAGTGAAAGAGAGAGAGAATGCGAAAGAGCAGGAAGAGAGAGAGAGAGAGAGAGAGAGAGAGAAGAAGAAGAAGAGAGAGAGACATTGAGGGAAAGAGTGCAAAGAAATGAGAGAAGAGAGAGATAACATCAGATACAGCAGTGTAATAAACTGATATTTTTATCCAAGGAAACGAGAAAATATATACAGAGTGTCTCTGTTAATATATTCTCAAATAATTTAATTTCATTCCACATTCTAGTTCTAACGCTCAGTATTGTTTCACCTGTGACAAGCGCAGTAAACGGATAGCTTATTCGGCATTGACATGGATATATTCCCTATGGTCTGGGTCTACATGTATAAACCAGACCAGCCGTACACGTGTCACAAGTTGCAACTAATCAGAAACTGCGGAAGGCAATAGGAAACTACCCTAGCAGCCACATTTTTAAAACATTAGAGGCTACGTTGAGGTTTGAGCAGAGTTTAACTTTTGTGATGAGACCACTTGTTGATCATGGAGTCCTCTTACTGTGCGTGAAAGCAGATTTTTTGTACGAATATGTACATTGGACGTGCCACTTGACATAACACTAGAGAGAGAAATACAGAGGTAAGATCTTAGATTCATGCATTCCATTTATATAATATAGATTTATATATTCCATATATTACTATAATTAGTATTATTTTTGCTATTCTTATTGAATATCATTACTTAATATTATTGTGTTATTATTTATCTCACCTTCATACTTTGTTCTTCTTTCTCTAGAGCCGTCTGAAGTTGCTGCTCAAATTTCTCCCAGTTCAATTGCTGAAGATTTGTATCCAGGTTGTACACGTCGAAGTCCATCCCGTCATCCGTGGACTGGTCATTCAGATAGCCGCTGTCCTCTGAGCACACCTCGGATCCGCTCTCCATGTGCGTCCTGATTCCATGTCCATCTTCCGTGACAGTGATCTCATGGTTCTTTCTCAAGGAAAACCTGGAGCAATCCTGATTTCCTCTAGGAGGAGTTCTTCTGATTTTATCTGCCACTAATTTCTGGGAAACGTCATTAGGATTTGTTTTTGACTTCTCCAGTAATCTATCATTCTCAACGTCTACATAGCTCGAGGAAGGTGCTGAATGTGGTTTAGAGGCTTTCCAGTGACTCTGTGAAAGGTTTTGCCGAGCATTATCTAGTTGAGTTTGATGATGATCCAAAGGAGATGAAATACCTTCAGAAGAGCACAAAGTCCTGCTGCTGACTACATCAGGCAGTATCGAATTCAAAGTTATTTTATCACTGTGATCAGCATAACCAGGAGAATCGTAACTAGAGTTCGACGTAAACGAATAAGCATTTCTGGCAGAACCTGGTCTCCAGAATTTACTCGCATTTACAATTACTTCGGACTCAACAGCTGGGTTACCAGAAATACTATTCGCTTCATGTGTCCTTCGCCTACAATCTAAACCCTTCTGATCTTGGTTAACCTGTAAATCTGAAAAGTTGGATTCTGAATTCTGATGAGGATGATCATTTAGCTGTATGTTTTCATTTGTCAGTTCAATTTGTCCTTCACAATAGGCCTGTCTCAATGATTCTACTTCTGAGGCAGTGTGTTCCATATCACAGGCAGACTGACTTTGTGTGCAACATAGCTCGCTGGTGTCGGTCGTAAGAAGGCAGGCACGGTCAAACCTACCCGGCAGTCTGTCGGTGCTGTACGTGACCGATGTTAGAGATTCATCGTCGAGATGTGGGCGGGGCGGGCCCTGGCCCAAAGTCCGCTCTGAGGACACGTAGGAAGCGGACTTAGCTCTAGAGGATCTAGCAGGTAAACACTCCGGCTGTCCTTGTCTGACCACAAACATCCGCGAATCAAGGTCGTCTTTCATATGTTGACCGTTCTGTCAGAAAAAGATTAAACGTTTTCGGTCGTAAAATAAGACAAATAAATTCAGAAAATGACATGAAATAATTATCAGTTAATTGTTTTAGCAACCATAAGGCTATACATTTCATTGCATTGCATATTAAAGTAAAGTGCATATATATATATATATATATATATATATATATATATATATATATATTTACACGTTTTAAAATTATATATACTATATATATATATATATATATATATATATATATATAATATTTTTGAATAATAATGAAACAATTCAAATGAATATTTTCTTCTTGAAATCGGCCCCCATTCAACTGTCCATAGTTTTTCTATAGTCTTTGGTTTTTCTTTTCGTTAAAATTAGTCATGTATAATTTTTGGAAAAAAATACAAAATAAATAAATACATTCTTAATCCGGCTAACAATGTAGATATTGCAACCTATTAGAAGTCATAACTTAAAAAATATGCGCGAAAATCCAAATAATCATTCAACAACATCATATTTGTGGACTCCAGGCTCTCATTAAGGTTAGAGGTTCAAAATGTTTTTATTTATTTTGGCCGTCACATATCAACCCATTTTATGCAGTGATTTCAGGGTTTAAAGGAGGAATCAAATGAACCTCAATTCATAACTAAGAGTAATCATGAAATGGACACTAATTTCTTGGTCTGAAGGCAGAATCAGTAACGGCCATGATGCTCTGGAAATAAACTGCATATTAGTTTTAAATAAATGCAGTTAATTAGCCATAGTAAATGCGACAAATGATTTATCCGTATTGTGACCAAGTTGCTGAAGAATAGAACAAGCGAAGATTGCAAGTGTCGTAAGAGGCGACAAAGCACTAAGATCGAAATCATCGTCAGGAAGGGTATTCCATTTGTAAGCGCCTAGACTCCAGAAAATAGCTACAAAATTTTCTAAAGCGAATGCAAAAGTTTCTCACCCCACAGAAAGGAGTGGAGAAGGTCTATTCGTATCCCGATCATAGCTAACCCGGGATTCAATTGAAGATGACGATGGTGATGATGATGGTGGCAAATGTGACAAAAAGTCTGATTATATATTCTTCTATAATTTATGAGACAACTCTAACCAGCACAAATTCCTTTTGAGTTATATGAGAGTGAAGACTGTTGCATGCGGTGTTAGTTAAACCATTAGAGGTTACCATTCCGTGTAGCGCAGACACTGTAGCACTGGAAGAGCTTTGCGTGGGGTCAGCCATGTGATTAGTGTTCAGATGGAAAGGTTGGTGAATATGTTGGGTTTTAAGTCTGGAAGATTTTCCCACCTCGTCAGTCGGCAAGACCATCTCTCGAGGATTGAGTAGTTTACCACTGAGAGGCTCTCCAGTCGTTCAGACGATGTGCTTATTCCAGTCCAGTTAAATCCAGCAGAGAAAAATAAAATGAGACTCTCATTCCTGAAATAATAATAAAAGCATCCAGGATTCTAGTATGAAAAACTAATATATCATTAGCATAGTCACGCCGTCTTAGTGTCTTTGTAACTGAAGTAACTGAAACACATTGCCAAGATAGTAACAGAAGCAGTAGTAAGTTTTGCAAGAAATAGGTTCCAGTAGCATTTACAGAAATCGGGAATGTATTCCATTTCTTTTAATATAATTTTCATAATATTTTAATATCAAGAGATCAGAGAATATTTATACCGCGTATGGTATGCAAATCGCAAAAATTAAAAATTGAAATTTAAGCAAATATTCTAGTGGGGATTGACGTCTACAATGCGAGTTGGTCTGAAACTATAATTAATGTATTCATTGCCATGTTTTCTACAGCCTAATATACTTTTCCTCACACTTAATTCTACTTCCATATACACATTCGCGGGGCGAAGAATGTTTTCTAATTTGTATATATTTCGAGACTCGAGACTCGAGAGTATGTACATCTGGACTTACTGAAGTCATTTCTGTAGTGAACATATTGTGAACCGCTGAACCATTGCTTGTGATTTTTCGTAACGAAAAATTTTACATTTTATTTGCTATTCAGTTATGTTCGAGTATTTTAAATACTCAAATAAATGTACTTTACTTTATAACAGTAAATGTACTGATAAGTGTAAATGTACTGTACTATACAGCAGTAAATGTACTGAGAAGTGTAAATGTACTGTACTATATAACAGTAAATGTACTGATAAGTGTAAATGTACTGTACTCTATAACAGTAAATGTACTGATAAGTATAAATGTACTTTATAATATAGCACTAAAGTGTAGCGCCTTGTACTCACAAAAACAACAATAACACAACAATAACAACTCAATTAGATTTTAACTGACTTCACTGACATCACTACCACATGAGTAAATTATAAGGTTAGCCAAACTCCCGAAACCAGTCCAATGATGAGATGCTGAAAGATTGAAGGCTTACTGTACTGCGCTACCGTATTGTACTTTACTGTACTGCACTGCCATATTGTACTTTACTGTACTGCACTGCCGTATTGTACTTTACTGTACTGCGTTGCCGTATTGTACCTTACTCTACTGCGCTGCTGTACTGTACTTTACTGTACTTCATTGCTGTACTGTACAGATTCGTTGAGTACTGTACTGTCGTGTCCGTACTGTATAGGCTATTACTGTACTATAATAAATATAACTGTAATTTCCCGCACCATAGTGTACTCTACTTTTGAAAGCTATTGGAATGAATTGTACTGTATCGTATTGCATTGCATACATGGAATGACAGAATAATACACGTAACAGCAAGTCGAAATGTTTCATACTTATGTTTCCAGTGTCATATATAATACATGTCTCTCACAACTGTTGCAATTTTAATAATTGCTGTTGCAATTTTAATAATTGCAACAGCAATTGCACATTTCTAACAATTGCACTTCTTTAAACTTTTGCTGGAGCCAGTGGCGATGTCGGTAAGATAATCGACCGCGGATCAGTATGTGCGGGGTTCAAATCCTGGGCTCGCCCGTCACTGACATCACGTTCGAGTGAGGAAGCTGTCGTTAATATTAGCTTTACCAGCTTTTATTATTGAGTAAATATAAAACACCATGCATATAATTATTCATTTACCAAAGAGATAAGTTTCAACAAAATTTCGAGATCATAGTCTGTAAGCAGGTTTCATTTCACGAAGTTCTATCACACCATTCACAGTGACATTCACAGTGACATTCAGAGTGACATTCACAGTGACATTCACAGTGACATTCACAGTGACACTTTGGATAGCAAAACCTACTTTGAACTAGGTTTTAGCCATTTTAAATCTTTTAATGCCAATTTAAGCATTTATATAAATTATCATTTATAACTATGTCGAAGCAAAACCAGTGAAATTTTGAGCAAATAGCGAAAACGAGACGTTTTTAAACTCATCCTCTCCCTCTCATTCTACTCAAGCTACTATTCTGAAAGTATCCGGATGGAAGGAGGAGGCACCGGACTGGCATAATCCGCACTGGATTCAGTCCATTTCCTCCCTGCAGAGGTCCTGACACCGTGGAATGAAGACAAACAGACAGAATGGAAACAAGAATCTACGACGCGAAAAAATGTCATAGCTGTATAGAGACCGTGTTACACAACCATGACGTCACGACAACCACCGCGACCTCTACAAAAATGTTGATTTACAATCGAAAGCGAGAAATAAAAAAGTAGTGCAGACTCATCGTCTTAGAAATAAAGCAAAGCTGTTAAACAGGATACAGCGTGTTCAATTCTTTCCACACCCGTCACTGATAGAGTTCTTGAGACACTGCTTTTTAAAGTTACTGTCAAGATTTATCTGAATTTAACTTCAGCCTCAGCAGAGACTTTATAGGAGTGTACCGATAAAATTAGTTCAATAACTCGAATATAGTTTAGTAAACTGATAGTCGTTCTATGCTTTTAGCTACTAGATAGTTCAGTTAACTGAGAGACGTCGTATTATATTAGCTACTAGATAGTTCAGTTAACTGACAGACGTCGTATTATATTAGCTACTAGATAGTTTAGTTAACAGATAGACGTCGTACTATATTAGCTACTAGATAGTTTAGTTAACAGATAGACGTCGTATTATATTAGCTACTAGATAGTTTAGTTAACAGATAGACGTCGTATTATATTAGCTACTAGATAGTTCAGTTAACAGATAGACGTTATACGGGATTAGCCGCTAGTACATTGCATCGCTATCGGAACAATATTCGATTATTTCAACAGCAGCATTAGCAACAATTACGCAAATTTCAGAATCAACATAGCCAGCAATTAAACAGATCTAGGAGTTTAGCACGTTCTAGCAATTAGAAGAGAGAGACCGAAAGAGAGAGGCAGGGAGGGAAAGAGAGATGTAGATTTATTTCGACCTAGCAATTACATGTTAGGAAAGACAAAAACTATTCAAGAATTAAATATAAACCTAGTCATTTACAGTCTAACGAATTAAATACAAACCTGGTCATTTACAGTCTAACGAATTAAATACAAACCTGGTCATTTAAAGTATAACAGCTGAATTGTCTATGTATTGCTTTGTATCGAATTGTAATGTCTGTTTAATTTTAGATGCAAACTTTCTAGTCGTGTTCTATCAGATTTTCTTCAGAATGGGAGTCAGAGCTTACAGCAGTGGGGTGAAGTCAGAGCTTGTAGCAGTAGGGTGAAGTCAGAGCTTGTAGCAGTGGGGTGAAGTCAGAGCTTGTAGAAGTGGAGTGAAGTCATAGCTTACAGCAGTGTGGTGAAGTCAGAGCTTGTAGCAGTGGGGTGAAGTCAGCGCTTGTACCAGTGGGGTGAAGTCAGAGCTTGTAGCAGTGTGGTGAAGTCATAGAATGCAGCAGTGGGGTGAAGTCAGAGCTTACAGCTGTGGGGTGAAGTCAGAGCTTGTACCAGTGGGGTGAAGTCAGAGCTTACAGCAGTGGGGTGAAGTCAGAGCTTGCAGCAGTGTGGTGAAGTCATAGCTTGCAGCAGTGGGGTGAAGTCAGAGCTTTGCAGCAGTGTGGTGAAGTCATAGCTTGCAGCAGTGGGGTGAAGTCAGAAGCGTGGTGGACGTGAAGTCCCAGAGCAAGCACAATTACACTCCGTTATAATTTAGTCCCACACTCGCCGTGGCAGTCCGCCCCCTCCTCTTTCCTCTCCCCACTCCGTCTTACTCCCTTTTTCTGTAAGACTCGCACCACTTCACATCTTGCTCTATGGTTTATTTATTGCCTTAGCTGTATAACTATATCAGCTTTTAGCACTGTTATAAATTATTTCTCTCTCTATTCAATATTCGACCAAGTGCATGTTAGGCCCACGGTTTACATTACTATTTATAGTGTGATTTCAGTTCAAATAATGATTGCATCGATCCACAAGTTAAACCCTTGAAAAAGGCTACGCCTTATCCACATGTCTTGTAGCCTATAGTTTGGAAAGTCCGACTAGAGGCTAAATTGCAGTGTACACGTAGGTAAGGCATAGCATTTTTGATGGCTTAAACTTGTTGATCATGTTGAAAGGCAGCATATTTGTAGGGATATATACCTAGGACCTGCCACTTTGCGTAATACTAGAGAGAGAGAGAGAGAGAGAGAATCCAAAATAACCTAACCAGTGTCGGTTAGTGTTAATACAGCAATAACTAGCTATTAGACAGCACAATTGGCATAAAGCAGTCATTGAATGACAGCAATAAAAGCTAGAAAGTCTTCCTTGCAACAGCAGAAAATGTTGTTCAGCAACAGCAGAGTGTTATTTAACAATAACGGAGTTTTGTTGCATCAGAATGTGTTGCATTACTGGCAGCAGCAACTGGCGAGGAGTGTAAGATTACAGCATCAGATGCAGCTTTGAATTCCCGCGGGAGATCAAGATGAGCATGATGGAGATGCCTCGAGAAGTCTCACCCGGGGCTGGAGATCAACTGAAAGAGTAGACTGCTATGGAGAGATGGGGCGGTGACCCCCTGCCCTATTGGTGTTATATATATATATATATATATATATATATATATATATATATATATATATATATACAATATTTATATATATTATATTAATCTTAATCAATTGTTGTAGTCATTTAAAATGCATTTGCTGCTTATAATATAAAATGTTTTCTCAAGTAAAATTAATCTCAAAAATTGATAATGTTAAGAGAGAAAGAGAGAGAGAGAAAGAGAGAGAAAGAGAGAGAGAATGAGAAAGAGAGAGAGAGAGAGAGAGAGAGAGAGAGAGAGAAAGAGAGAGAGAGCGGATAAAGAAAATAACTGAGAATTAATAACCTGATGTTAAGTCTAAAATTATCAATAGAGCTAGCTGGCTTACTTTAGGAACAATAGTTTAATTATATTTATTTATGGTAAATGAAGCACTAAATCATGAGAAAGGATATCTGACTATTGGTCGAAAGAGTGAATAGTCTTCTTTTTAAGTAATCTTCCTCCACAGAATTTAACCCGTAACAACGACCTCAATTCTTTCAAACACTATCAGCGGTATAAGTGGGGGATGACCATGGAGGGGTGAGCCCCTCAAGAGCGGGGGAGGGGTGCTGCTCCAAGTCACGTCGTATGTAAATAAGCGTCCCGGGTTCCTGCCAGCGTCCCAAAGACAAATCTTCTGAGTCCAACAGACTGCGACATGGAAAATGACTGGACCAATAATCCTCTCATAGGGGCAGAAAAGTGCAACATGGGCAGTCAAGAAATAACTCAATGATTGAAAGAATTGTAGAAGAGTTTGGGGTTTAATGCACTTTGTATTTATCAATCAATTAACAAGCGTGCTGATTATCATCGTAAGCAAAACACAAGTAGCAACACATCAAAAAGACTGCTGTTGCTGTTTGCTAAAGATGGGTTAAAAACATAAATCATTTAACTGCCGGGTTCAATTCTCAATTTCTCATCCCACTAGCGGTGAAAAATCTTTGAGTCTCTTAAAAATTCGATATTAATCTTTAAACGATCACGAAAAACTCGCAAAATTATGAAACTTTCTTCTAGAAGAGGGTACAGTCCATCAGTGTATAAATCAGTTGGTCATTTATAATGCATAATAATCCTGCCTTATAATCGTTGCATAATTTATCAGTACAAAGCAATTTAAGGTAAATATAGTAGGCCTACTTTTTACATATTTCTTCGTAATGCGCTAGACTTTGTGTCGCCAAATCAATGCTTACAAAAAACCTTTAACTCCTTAAAATTATCTATTGATTTCATTTTACGTTACATAATTTCAGATCACATCATTTTAAGCTCATTTGGGTTTCCGATAGTTAGATACTGAATAAAAGATAAGAGATGAGGAAAAATTCAGTTCACAGCATTTCCAATTGGCCAGATCCGCTAGCCGGTAGACCTGAAGATATATTATGACTATGTTTTGTACAAACTAAAGTTAAAATAATATGAAAAAAGTTATTGTAAACTATTTACAAAAATCTAATGTTAAAAATATGATTATTGTTTTACTCATTTACTTTACTTTAGCCATTTTATGCGATTTAATAATTTTTTGTCATATAGTTTATTTGTTCATCACAGCACAGATTATACAAGCAATAGGAACGTGCAAAAATTCACATCAACAACGAATATTCAACTTTAACAATTTAACATTTATTTTAAATGATATGCTACATGGTAAGCCACTCCTGAACATAGCAGGAATACGTGATGTTGACTCTACTAAAATGACAATCTTGATGTTGACTCTACTAAAATGACAACATTGTTACTTACGCTGCGAACAACTCAAATTTACATTGTAATTGTTGGATAATAGCAACACAGCTACTGTGACAGAGAACAAATGATAATGATAGCAGTGATGCTGATGATGAATACTTTAGTGATGATTACCACGCCAATGTCTATAAAATAACCGCCGTGACAGCTGCATATGATGTCTGCAGAGTAAATTCTCTGACTACAGAATGACTACAGAATGATGTCAATATACAGTATGTACATGTACAGTATATAGCTAATGAGAACCATGTCTACTTATTATATATATTATATTAGGCCAACATAATACCTATATTAAAACTTATACTATCTAGCACTTAACTTATCTAATTCCTATAAAGTCTTACATGTATATCACAGAATAATTCTTTAAAACAAAATTATGTCTACATCCAATACTGATACTACTCTATCAAAAATAGCACTGCTGTCAGTGATTAATGCTGTCAGAATATTATCTACAAATAATTGTATCCGTAGCACAATATATATATATATATATATATATATATATATATATATATATATATATATATATATATATATATATATATATATACAGTACATACAGTACACTCTTTCTACATGGCATTCTGTTATCGCTAATATATACTGTATATATATATATATATATATATATATATATATATATATACAGTATATATTAGCGATAACAGAATGCCATGTAGAAAGAGATTAATAACAGGCAATATCTAAAATGAGAGTGATAATAGAGTTATATGTAAGACAGTGATCGATAACAGAGTGGTATCTAGAAATACTGATAACAAAGTGATATGTAAAAAGAGAATGATAACACAGTGATATCTAGAAAGGGAGTGATAAAAGAGTGATATCTATAAAGAGTGATAACTCTCTCAAGAACGTCTTAATTTGCTATATTCTGAGTCCAACAAATATCGCCATAAAAAGCTATCGTTCGTTATTCTAATCGAAAGTCTCGGTAGTGTCTACAGAGACAGAGCTAGCACCGGTCGGCAAACAGGCGCCACGAGACGTCTGTAGATTTATTGATCTCCCATGATGACTTAATGATGCTCTGCAAGTGAGACCATTATATAACTTGACAGCCTCTCTCATTCAGCTGTCTTGAGCGGTGTGTATTGCTTCAAATTGCTCTGCGCTGTATGAATTGCTTGAAGGCAGAAAACCTGCTAATGATAAATCGATCAGATGATGCATTTGAAAGACTATAAATTTTTAGAAAACACATTGAACTTGGCCTTTAGTTTATTATTGCCTAAGTTTTAACGTCAGTTTTTGTAGTTGTTGAACGGTTCAACAGTAGTTAGACTAAGCTTACTGTTAGTAAAAGCTATGTTATCAATAAACTAGCTCAACTTGTCAAGTTTTATAATTTTGAAATCGATTCACATTGCGGGCGCAATTTTATAGACAATTTACATTATACATGTAGACCATTTTGGTTTTGTAATTTAAAATATTTTTATTTAAAAATTAAACTTATCTAGTCTGTGAGTAATACTACTAAATGCAGGTTCGAAACATTCTCAGACACCCACTACTATCACGTCTTTACTGATCATACCATAGGTCATAGAGCAATCAAATACCATAGATCTGACTCAAAGGCCCACCCCTACAAACGTCTAGTAATGTTACAGAGACCTATGGCTTCTGAATATTTTTCTATTGACTGCTTTAGAATCTGCCTCTCAAAAAATCTTCTCTAAGTGCCGTGCCTGTTCCAAGCCTGGGCGGTCATGGTCATATTCCTCCATATGCCTCTGTTCATTGTTGCTCTGATCATCTCTGTTTCAGTTAACTGCATCCATTTGCTAAGACTCTTAATAAACGTTATTCGTTGTCGACCCTTGCATATTTTTCCTTTTATTATTCCTGTCACTACGGTATTTTCAACTATTTTGTTCCGCATAATGTGTCCGAAAAATTTCATCTGTTGTCGTCGTATTCGGTTCAAAAGGTCACGACAAGTTGACATTCTTTGTAGAACATCATTTTTTAATTTTTTTCATTTGTTTGTACAATTTTTTTTTCATTTTCAAAAAATATGATGTTTATATAAAACAAACTATTTTAGTAACTCCACAAATTTCATAAAATTTAGATATAAAAGCATTCTTATAACATTGTTACCAGAAGTCACAAATGGAAGCTACTAAGAAGCATAATAAGAATCAATAATAAGAATAAGAAACATAATGTCGAGTTTGCATAATTTCTAAATAAGACGACAATTACTTAGTAAAGAGAGCACAGCTACCTTCTTCTTTTAGCCTTAAGGGGATTTCTGTAGCTCCAATGACGATTACAGCTGATGCAACTGAAGTCTAATCAATACCGATGTCACTGATTTCAACACAACAAATTCGCTTGTATTTACTTCTAATTCTGAGCGCTATTATGAGTTTTGATAAAATAAAACTGTAAAGCCCTTTGACTTTTATACAGATTCTTTGTAACGCTATCATTTCATAGGCCTACCAGTCTGAATTCTTTTCCCTGTGTGACATTGATGGACACAACGGTGCAAAAAAGAAATGTCGACATTGGTCTCTCAATGCTTGCTTGAACACGCTAAACCCTTTCAAGTCATGTCATATTTTCCCTATCCACCACTATTGTACGATAGTCTCCTATCAGCTAAAATATTATAGGCTAGTCTATTATAAGCTAGTCTATTATAAGCTTATCTTTTATAAACTAGTCTATTAAAAACACAGTAGCTGCAAAAATCTACTATACAGGCAAACGAACTGCCATCACACAACTTTTAACGAACACTGCAGAGGTGTCACTGTGGCAATATGCTTCTGCTCAATCATGAAAATCTCAGACGGTATTCTTACATAATAGTCATTAATCTCCAGACATAAAGACACGTTCTTCGGGATATTAAAGGCTCACATCTTTCTTTCATGCATAGATTTTATACACACAACTTTCGCTATGGTCATGTAACATGACAAGAAGGTACACGTGCGAGTCGGTCACACCCTGTAACTAGTGGTGGCGAAATAATTAAATGATAGTTTACGGGAAGCTAATACTGCTTGTATGAAGAAACCTTAAATAGAATCGAGGGGAAACGGGGACGAGACTATAAGAGGCTAAGACCCCCCCCCCTCTAATTTCCGTGCTCTGCCCCCAACTTTTCAACCATTTGTCTATACATATATATATATATATATATATATATATATATATATATATATAGGAATCGGAATAAAGACCCCCATTTACGCCCCCCCCTAAATAGCCCCTTGTATTTTATGACCCTAGCCTCGTCCCTGAGGGGCAAAGGCTTCCCAGCCCCTCACACGTCTGTCGCTGATTAAAACAGAAAAGTCTAGACGGGAAGAATTTTTAAGCGTTGACGCTGTAGAAGACTGATGTCTGGACCGGTCACACGACCTGCGTAATTTGATTGTTCGTCGTGTGCGCAGTCACGAGTCCATGCTGCCTACATGTCCACCCTGTGTTGCTTCAAATGTCTGCGTGCGTATATCAGCATACACGTGATTATATGTTGCGTGCACATATAACCACGCATATTTATAACGTATACTGTATAGGCGTGATGTATAACTTATGGGTTAACATGGTTGTTTTCTTGGGGAATGACGACCCTGCCCAGTAAATGTTAGTCGAAGCTGAGGAAGGCACAGGGGGAAAACCTCGTTATAAGCAGAATTCCCCAAGAATAATGGTATCTCACAAGAAATAATATAAATAATTTAAAGATCCACTCGTATGTGGACATGAAGAGAAAGACGGTAGATAGAGATGAGTGGAGGCGTTATATACCATGTACCTGCCGGTAGGCAGTGCAATAAAAGAGAAGAGTATAACTGATGCAGAATATCATTTGACAAATAATACTCAATGAATTTTGCATAGCCGAATAACAATAGAAATGTAAACTTCCATAATCTCGATAGGGCACTGAAATATTAAATGAATTAGCTTAAGTAATTACGACGTTGAAAAAAAACTATTCTTTTGAGCAATATATAGTTAGTGAATAAAATTTTATGTCAGCTTTAAAAACACAGTGATGCGGATAGAACCCGGAATTCTACACTGTGGCTTCTCATTTGTTGATGAGCTGCACTGCTCAATTAATGTCATTAAAGTGAACATGTAAATTATTTATGTGCTCGAAATGTCAGTTATCACTAAATGATGTATAAACAAAACTAAACTTAATGCTTTGAAATAGACCAGCAGGTGCTTTGCAGAATCAATTAAAGCAGATACCGAAGAAGCAATAAAAGTATCTGAAGAAGCAATAAAATATGCCTTAGAAGCTGCATTTTTATAGGCTGATATTAGTAACCGCCGTACATGTAGGCTTTAATAGAACAGCATCAGCCTGCCTGTGGTGAAAAGCGATTAAAGACTTAGCTAAACGAGGAGAATTAGAGAGAGAGAGAGAGAGAGAGAGAGAGCGAGAGAGAGAGAGAGAGAGTGAGAGGAGCAGTGAGGAAATAAGAGGAGAGGAGAGGATAGTAGAGGGGAGAGGATAAGAAAGACGAGAAGAGAGAGCGAAGAGAGAGAGATAAAAATAAGAGATTACGATAGATAGAGGATTGCTTATCACTTATCATTAATAGCATAAAAAAGGCATAATTTATGCTTCTGAGCAAGTATCGCTAAATCGCTGTGAAATTCTAACTATTCGCTTTTCAAGTACCTACTGCACATGAGAAATTGCTTAAACGAGAATTCTTCTTTAACTTTAAGCACGAAGAGGATTCTGCCACTCGAGTCAAGTGTAGATTGTTCAATTCTTTTCAACTCTTTTTTTTAAATTAATAAAAGACAATGTCATCCTTACTACTTCTTAGTCTAATATTAAGTTCACTTTTAGTCAAATCTTAAATTCAGTTTTGTTTCTGCACGTAAAAAGTTTCTTCAATAAGTTTTTCACTGCTCCTTATCTAACCCGCAATCATAACCCCCACCTTTTTACTATAGGCCCCAATACACCCACAACTCAGTCCCGCGGCCAACAGGTCATGCCAGGATGGCGTGATGGAGGGTTCAGGAAGTTCTAAGACTTGAAACATGATTGTGTCCACGCTCAATTCTTCAGATTTTTAGGCATTCAACTTATAACCATGAGCCAGAAGGATATTGCAAGATCAGGATAACCATGACGTAAAACTATTTTTACTCTAAGGTCGCCATTCATCTTAACTCCTCGATTAGGCCTCGATGGCAATGTGATCAATGTTTAAAAAATAGATTTTCTATTATCAAGGAATCGTAATAGATGAGTTCAACATAGCCTATATGAGTTCAACATAGCCTAGATGAGTTCAACATAGCCTAGATTAGTTCAACATAGCCCAAATGAGTTCAAAATGGAATAGAGGAGTTCAATATAGACTAGATGAGATAAACATAGACTAGATGAGATAAACATAGCATAGATTAGTTCAACATAGCTAGATGAGTTCAACATGGCGTAGATGAGATCAACATAGTCTAGATGAGTTCAGCATAGACTAGATGAGATCAACATAGCCTAGATAGGATCAACATAGCCTAGATGAGATCAACATAGCCTAGATGAGATCAACAAAGCCTATATGAGTTTAACATAGCCTATATGAGTTCAACATAGCCTAGATGAGATCAACATAGCCTAGATGAGTTCAACATAGCCTAGATGAGTTCAACATAGCCTAGATGAGATCAACATAGCCTAGATGATTTCAACATAGCCTAGATGGGATAACATTATAGCCTAGATCTGATCAATAATTAGTGATAGGTTACTCCATTGTAAACAACAGAGATGACTATTACGGAGAATGTAGTTTGTGTCTGCCATTTGGCAAGACACTAAAAATAGACACACATTTTTACCTATATGTATGGTTTTAGCCAAACCAGACAAACTCTTTACGGACAATTCCTTTTGTCTACAGAAAAACGTTTTAAACTAAACATTAGTAATTCAATAAAATGTTTTATATAATACTGAAACTTAATATGTACTTGGTATTATATATATAATCAATGTTACTTAGTTGAGATAGTATTTTGGCTTTTGGGTCTTTATAAGTGCCGAATTGCCCTAGGTTTACCCTAATTCTGCGCAATGACATTTATTAAATACATTTATGCATCGTGTGTCGTAATGTGCAATCCAAAATATCAAGTAAATAAATAAATAAATTAATAAAAACTTGTAAAGTAATGCTCAATACACTTCAGCATAGTGAATACAAACATTGGTACTTGTTTTCTGGAGCGAGTGTTAGGCTCATTCTCATAGATACAACAGTTCTCAATTAGTGTAATTCTGTCTGTGGTAGCTACGTACAGACCTATAATCAGTTTTCTTGGTTATCTGTGGACGCTAAGTACAGACCGATCATCATTTGCTGTGATCCAACGCCTTCTGGATATTTCAAAGAAAGAAAAGTATTTCTCATTATTGCCTCATCACGGTTGCTGTGTCGTGTAAAAACTGGCATTTTTCAGTTACGAGCATATTTTTAATATAACATAATACAACAAATGTTACAACTGACAGAGAATTTAATAAAATCAAATTGATGCTCAACTTCATGGCCTTATGTTTAACCAGAACCAGTCTATCAAACTGAAGCTCAAACTAAAACTGAGTAAGAAGCTTTTGATTGGTTTATGGATGAATTTTTAAAGCAATCGGCTCCTAACCGAGGTGCTTGAATTGCGGAACGTAATTCAATTAATCAAAAGCTGCCAAGTTAACGGAATCAACTACTTAGAATTACAATGCACGACTTTGCACACAAAAATACGCTAAAGTTTCTAATCATTTAATACTCATAATACTTCACATTCAAAAAGTAAAAATATCAGTGACACTTTTCGACGCAGTCGTTTCACTTCTAAGTTCGAGTATCAACTACTTCAATCAACGTCATAGATAACTCGATGAGATGGATGCTAAAGAAGCAGAACATTTGTAAACTAGAACTGTAATAACAAATAACGGAGTACATGAGACGGTTCGTATTAGTACTGAATTGTCAATGAGTCTAAAAATGAAAAGCATGAATAGATAGAAGTAATCTGGGACCAGTCTGTGTTTCAAATATGAGACCAGTTGCTGTGTTATAACAATACATTTGATCAAAATATATGTAGTATCAATAAATATTAAGCAAGCTCGGTTCATTTTTCACTTGTGAACCATAGATACCGGTTACAATTCTTGGTCTATTAGTCATTGTAGTGTTCTTGTTTTGTAGCATAGTCAGCATCACCATCATGATACTGGCTAGCATACCCCACTAGTTAGAACCGGGCATGAGAAATATTAAAGAGAGATTTCATTTAGAGAATTCAAAATCGAGCTATACTCGGCTTTAACCTTCCGCACTTTTAGACGAATACAAGAATACATGGAGTCCGCGGAGGAGTATTTAAAGTAGAACGAATAACATCCTACGAGAATAGCGACTGAACCCCTTCGTTTATTTATGTCAAAATATAGGTCATGGTCGCGTGGACGACGTTTGATCACGTGACGAATTTACTGGATCCGGTATTGAACAGTCTTCATGATGGAACAAGCAACAGCTTATAGCATTGGAGGGAGTAGCATCCCGTATTGGACAAAGTCATTCAAGATCTGTTGTGAGAATTGTATCACTTATCTTAACTGGAATCATTAATCTATATTTGTATATATTAATACTATATTATTAATACTATATTAATACTATATTATTAATACTATATTAATACTATATTTATGTAATTAAAAACTAAAACTCATTATTTAGGAGTCAATTACATTGATTCTTTGTTTTCTCGTAGCTCATGCTACACTCTATTAAGTAAAGCTGACAATAAAAAAGCAAAAAAGTTTAACGTCATGACATTACTGCTTAAAAGTATATAATAGGATCGAGTCATCTCTCTCTCTCTCTCTCTCTCTCTTCAGTCCGCTGCAAAGTGGCAGGTTCAAGGTACATATTTATACTCAAAGTCTGCTTTCTCGCTCCATAAGAGCACTCCTTAGATGAACAAATTAATCCCTTCACAAAGTCTAAGCCTTATCCATACCTTATCTAGCCTATAGTTTGAAAAAAGTCTGGCTTTTGAGGTGATTTCCCGTTGCCTTCCTCAGTTAGATGGACTAATTACCATTTAAACCTGGGGAAAATATTTCATGATGAGGTTGGTCCCCGCTTGCCATGCTCAGCTCCTGCCTTAGTCGCCTCTTACACAAACGCAGCATATTGATCGGGTGATAACTCAATTTAAATCCCTGCAAATATAGATTTGCAACAGGACAATTAACCAGTTTGCTGCCGTCTCAGCCCAATAAGTCCTTTAACCTATAGCATTGGCTAATGTTACTTAAGTTAATGCATCAGTACTGTTCTGGAAGCAATACATGCAGCATGCACTTATAGTGTAAATCTTAATAAAAATTTACCTCCTTTTAGTTTAACAATATCTACCTTTAACGTATATATCTTTAACGTTTAACAATATCTACCTGACTCTGCTGAGATGTTCGTCTATTCAGTACCACACGACCTGTTTATGTCATAGTCAGGGGCCTACATGTATGCTCCGTATGACTTATATAATTCCAAGTGAAATAATCCTTATCAGAAAGTTTGTTGAATTATATGTTCTTCACAAAAATACCAATATCTTAGATTCTCTGAAATCATTTCAATAGGCTCATAAGATAACAGCTGGTAAAGCTAAAGCTAACGTCAGTTTCTTCACTCGAAAGCGATATCAGTGACGGGCGAGCTGAGGATTTGAACCACGCACATACTGATCCGCGGTCGAATTCTATTTTAACATCTAGGACTTAGTTTACCGATCAGCTCTTCTATCGCAAATCGCATTCCAATCGTGCATGCGTGAAACCAGATTGCTGTAGGAATTAACCCGCTTTCTATCTCTCTAGTGTTCTGCAAAGTTGCAGGTCCAATGTATATATTTCTACTCACATGCTATTTTCAATGCTCCTTATAGTGCTCTCCATCGATTAACGAGTTAATCCCATCACAAAACGCAATATGCCTTATCCACATCTTAATGTAGCCTATAGCTAGGAAATATTATGACGTCTGAGGTGGCATTCAGTTGCCTTCCTCAATTCTTGCTCAGTCGCCTCTTGCGACACGTGCGGTTTGAAGAATAGACGGTGGATCTATTCTTCAGTGTCTCAGACACAACACGGCTCATTCTCTCTGTAAAGCACTTAGCTTATAGGCCAGCAAGAATGTCTAAATGGCTTAAATGTATGTGCGTTAGTTAATGTCATGAGATGTTAAATAGCTGTTCCTGACATCAAAGAATCAATATACGAAGAGCTTATCAGAGAGCAAAATGGATATTTGACTAAACTGCATGCCGGGTGATTCAACATCTGTAGTGTTAAGAGTGATAGATATCATAATAGAAGCCATTTCAATATAATGTGTGTTAACTTTTTAAAGTTACTAGCATCACAACTGCCATTGCTCTATAAAACCATACCTTAACGATTTGCCCGAAAAATATGACTAAATTATAAACGGTTTCCTATTGGTGTAGTCAGCAAATTCTTAGTAGACTCATTTGAAGAGCGCAATTCACGGTTGATCTATTCTAAATAACCTACACACGAATGACACGATGCAATCAAATATTCCAATTTAATTTAATAATGGATCTCGGATAGATTACTAGTTATCTTAATATACATGTAGTAATAGTTGCCTAAACGGCATAGTAAAGTTATTAAGTTGATAATAGTTTAGACAACTGCATATAAACTAGTGGACCACTAATTAAACAAATTACAATTTCTACCGATGCATAAAAAGCTTCCAGTCTAGAGTACGTTAGGTTGTACTGTTTATTTCACAGAGTATTCATCTGCTTCATGAGCGCATCAGCGCATGCGCTTGAGTGTTTTTAACTTACCAGCTCCGCAGGATTCAACTTGCTTCACTGCCTCCAGCCCGACAGATACCCGGGCTTCTGTTAAGCTTATAGAACCGACTCTTTCACGAACATTCTGCTGAATATTTTTCACTTTCAGTAGCGCTTTGTGGATATTTGAACGATGGTTCTAAGATTTTGAGAAAACTATACATAATCCCATTTGCTAATATTATGAGATACATTTTATATGAATTGGAATTTAAAAGTTCTTCAGACACAGATGTATTGATGTAAAAGCTTGAGAATAGAGGATTTCAGAATATGTAATGTAGGGGAGTATTAAAAATTTGCTTTTGTAACACTTTAGATTTAAATTATTCTTGATCATTTGCATTATTTTAATGTGTTTGTATTTAGATAATATTTGATGGCTACGACTCTTACGGATCAACCTGTTATAGATTAGTTTGAAGCAAATTTTCCTGACAAGCGAGATGCTTCTTGTTTGAGTTTTGATCCGCCCCAACTCCTCTGGAACTAGACAGCATCTTTGTAAATAGGAAGATATCAGAGATGTTTCGATGATGGAATAGGCAACTATTGCATTGTAGTGTACCGATGAGTTTTTATTTTAAAGCAGCCTCAAATAAGCGGATTCTGCTGCTCTAGCTTCCTCCAGCTTGAACTAGCAGCTTCAACGATCAGCTTGTTTAACTGTAGCCGCAACAATTTAGTCATAAATTTATAATGGCTAAGTAGGCTACTGTGTCTTCAGCACAGGGGTATAGCAATAATTTTGAAATTCAAATAGGTTACAAAATACAAGAGATAACTATAGAAATTATATGACAATATTTCATTTGAGAAGGATAGCAGAAATGACGA
Source organism: Enchytraeus crypticus (assembly GCA_905160935.1). Lineage (NCBI taxonomy): Eukaryota > Metazoa > Annelida > Clitellata > Enchytraeida > Enchytraeidae > Enchytraeus > Enchytraeus crypticus. The sequence continues at coordinate 885,991 of CAJHZI010000294.1, read as the reverse complement.
TGATGATGATGCTGAAGATGATGATAATTATAATAATAACGACAATAATAATGATGATGGTAATAATAATAATAACAATAATAACTATTTTTAATGCCCTGGGCTGTAAAGGGCCCTGGGCAAAAAATAAGCAAAAGAGACTTTATTTAATTAAAAGTTTAAAGAAGAAACGACTAAAATAATTCCTCTGCACTCTGGGAAGCCGCATTAGCCAAAGTGCCACTGAAGCAGACTGCATTGAATCTCTGGAGACCAATAGACAGTCGCTGCCAAAGAAAAGATTTTTCGCTTTGTTATTAAAATGACAATAATAATAATAATAGTGATAATAATAATAATAGTTACGCTGGTAATGTTAAAGTCAGTTTCCTCACTCGAAAGCGATGTCAGTGACGGGCGAGCCCAGGATTTGAATCCAGCACATACTGATCCGCGGTCGAAAATCTGACCGACATCGCCACGGCTCACTGGCTCCAGCCAATAATTAATAATAATAATAATAATAATAATAATAATAATAATAATAATAATAATAATAATAATAATAATAATATTAATACCAATAATAATGTTAATAATAATAATGTTAATAATAATAATGTTAATAATAATAATGTTAATAATAATAATAATAATAATAAGCTATTATTACTACTATTATTACTAATAATAAATAATAATGAATAATAATAAGCGGAGACCTTATCTCAAAGGCATCCAATAATTAATTGTGCAAGAATCTCAAAGGCATCCAATAAGTGTATATTTATTTATTTTATTTATTTATTTATTTATCACATCAGACATTTAAAACAGGTAAAGCAGATATAAAAGCTAAATATTGAAACGTTTGTGTGAACGGAGGATACAGGCTATGGAAGCGCTTACATATTCCGGATTTAGTTCATTAAAAGTAGAAAATTAAAATTAAAGGATTAATTAATAGGATTAAAATGTACTACGTACAATTGTGAAGGTAATCACAAACATAGAGCTAAAATAAATACGCTAAAATCAGTATACAAGCAATATAAATATACAAAAGCAGTATACAAGCAAATGGAAATAAAAACAATTAAAAGCAATACTTCAAAGATTTATGTAGGCCTATATCAGATTGACATAGGCCCTTTTTAAAGGACGGAAGAGAGCTTGCATTAATGACAATCTGAGGAAGGTTATTCCATTTACTGACACATCTATTTTTGAAATGATAACGTTTTGCGTTTATCTAAAGGTATTTATGTATATTGCAGCACCATTGTTTCGGGTTTTACCAGATTTAAAAGTAAAAAATTCACTGCGCGGCAAATCAATGAAATTATTTATTATTTTATAATATGTATATAGGTCAGATTTTAATCTTCGTAGTTCAAGTGACTCAGCATTAAGTATCTCAAGTCTATCAGAATAGCAGAGGTCACTCAATCCAAAAAGACGTTTGGTAAATTTCTTCTGAATTGATTCAATAAGATCAATATCAGATTTACGAAAAGGAGACCATACATTGGAACAATATTCAATTATAGTGCGAACAAAGACAGTAAATGCTTTAAATAGTAATGTTTTATCTTTTGATTTAAAGCAATTCAAAATAATAGAAGATTTTTTCCTGGCTTTGTTACACATAATTTTGATGTGAGTGGAGAAAGAAAGGTCTTGCGTAAAAGTCACCCCCAAGTCAGTGATTTCATAGACCCTGGTCAAGTTGATAGAATTGAGCTTGTAATTAAATTCTATACACGTATCCTTACTAAGGCAAAATGACAATACTTGACACTTGTTCACTGCTAGGTTCAACTGCCATCTCGTTAACCATGCATGAATGGAGTTAAGAGATTTTTGGAGTGCAACACAATCAGAATGCGACTTATATATCAACAAAGAATTTAGCATCATCGGCAAAAAGGAAAAAGTTAACTATTTATGCATAGTTCAGGTATCCAGTTCAGGACAGCAGAGGTGCAAATCATCGATGTACACCAGGAAAAATATTGGACCCAAAACACTACCTTGGGGTACCCCACTGAGCACAGGAGACCAGTTAGAGTAGGAATTGTTTATTCTAACCGCTTAAAATCTGTCATTTAAAAAAGAGGAACACCAAGATAGAAGTTTGCCGTTTATTCCATATTTATGCAATTTAAATAAAAGCTTAGAATGTACAATACTGTCGAAAGCTTTTGAGTAATCAAGGTAAACAGAGTCAACTTGATGCCCGTATCTTAATTTTGTAGCCAAAGAGTTAAAATATCGTAATAATTGGGAGTTAGTAGATCTTTTGGGTAAGAAGCCGTATTGCTTGGAGTAAAGTAACTTATTTGTAGTAAGATAAGCAAGAAATTGGTCTTTAATGATCCTTTCCAAAAGCTTACAGATGATAGAGGTAAGTGATATAGGCCGGTAATTGTTAGGGTCATTTTTATTTCCTTTTTTACAAATAGGTATAACAATGGAGCGTTTCCAAGCCAAAGGAATTTCACCATAATAAGGATAAATTGAAGAGTGTGGAAAGAGGTTTAGAAATGACGTGCCTAAGCTTTTTTAGGGGAGAAGGAGGTAGGCCGTCAGCACCAGGGGAGCCATTATTATTTAATTTACTGATGCTAATAAGTACAGAGAATTCAGAAATAATAATATGGTCAAGGGATAAATCATCTTTAGGGGCACTTGGGAAATGGATTGTTGGCATGACGTCATTGTCTTTAGTAAAAACCGAGCAAAAGTAATTATTTAATATACAAGATTTATCGCTATCACTAAACGCAGTAGGGCAATTAGAGTTAGGTATAGTTAACGGAGGAATAGAGCAAGAGCTAGATGTTTTACGTTTGACATAATTGTAAAATGTCTTGAGAGATTTACTTGCAATTAGTTTATTTTCATAGAGCATTATCCGTTTATTGATTGCCTTTTTTAAATCGAGTGAATCATACGGAAATTCATTTTATTGATATAGGAGCGAGACGTTTTATATAAACTCTATGCTCTTAACTTTTTGCACATCATTCTCTTAATTTGGTTTGAAATTTTTAAAAGGCGAGTTGGTTTGAAATGGGTGATGCTACTGCGTAAAGGACCTAAAGTTTTTTTGGTTTTTTAGGAATACACATAGAGAATAAATTGTCCAAAATGGAGCAGAAATTGTACCAACATTCGTCAATGGAGCAACATTCATACAAGTTGGCATACCAATCCACATTAGAGATTAAACTCTTAAGACTATCCCAGTCAGCTTTGTCATAGTTATAAACTGAAAAATTAAAGGGGTCGACTTTAAACGAAGGAGGAGATAAGGGGAAAAGGTTAGAATATGCAATCAAATTCGTTTGGATATTAAAGAGTACAGTTAGATGATCACTTGAGCCAATTGGAGTAGTGTAAGTGACATTAGAAACTAGGGAGGGATTATCTGAAAAAATTAGATCAAGGATATTATTTTCACGAGTAGGAAAAGAAATCAGTTGTTCAAAAGAATTCGAAATAAAAAAGCTTAGAATATCGACATAGGTTTGCTGATTGGGTGTAGTTAGTTTACGCCAGTCGATAAGAGGTAAATTAAAGTCGCCAACAATGCATATAGGCAAACTAGTAGAACTGATACACATTAATGCAGATACTAACAATTGACACATTAATACATCATGTACCCGGTCAGGAGGACAATAAACCACTACCAGTCTGACACCATCATAGGGGCCTACAAGAATATTCAAAACTAGTAGTTCAAGAGTACAGAATCGGACAGGTATATCAACCCGTTTATATACAATATTAGGTAAGGATCTGCAGATAATTGCCACTCCCCCACCTTTTCTATCTAATCTATCCTTCCTAAAAACATTAAAATCACCGCTGACTATCATGCTATCTAGGATAGAATCGTTCAGCCAAGTCTCACATAGACAGGCGATATCAATATTAAGAGATGACATAGCTATATTAAATTCAGATATCTTGTTCTTAAGGCTATGAAGATTAGAAAGTAAACACTTAAAGTTAGACGAAAATTTAGAATTATATATTTTATCGACTTTATAACAATGATTAAGATGGGCAGGATGACTAGATAACGCTGAACTGGTCTGTAGTGAGCAGGAGTCCACACGAGGGGGATGAGTGTCGAGTAGAGCAGTTCACCGGGTTGTGGACATGTAGAGAGGAAGGGCAGGAGAGAGCGGCAGGGAGAATGAGAGATTGAGGAATGGTAGAGGGAGCAGGAGAAAAATCCGGAGTTGATGACGTACCAGGAGTAGAAGAAACGAAGGAAGCTGCGCCGGATTCAGGATGCTACTATGCATTCCGTTGAGTCGAGTAGGGGGTAACGGGGGGAAGTCAGTTGGATTTAATATGTTAGGGGCATTTAACCCGCCAGTACGAGTGCGAGGCTCGCGATTTTAACTCTCCTTAGGTACCGGGCCTTGCTTTCCTCTTGAGAAAGATGAGGGTTGATGTAAACGGAGGAAGCAATGCTGGGGTCGGAGGACTGACGGAGGTTACGAGCCAACTTGCAGAACTGTTGCGCCTCAGCTTCTGTCGACAATCCAACCAATAGCAGTCGAGGAGATCCGTGGAACGGGGTTTACCCAGCCACTTCGTGAAATTAATATGTGGATTGAGGTGGAATTCAGTTCTGAAAATATTGGAGACTGTGGATTTATCGAGGGAGGGATTCACCGAAGCGGATATTTGTAACGGATGTTAAATTCTATATCTTTTTTTTCTGAAATATGCATATAGACTGTTTTAATGTGTGAAATAAATAAATGATGATGATGATAACATTCCACGGAGCCTCCTTCTGAAATACCTTTAACTAACTGAATTGCCTCGAGTAACCGGGGGACGATTCAGCACGTATTGTAATAATAGTTATTATCAATCCCCAGATTCTTTACACCCGGCTAAAATAAAAAATATTTATGTTACTCAAACTAATAATGGAAAGCTCTTTTCCAGATTTGGCTCTCCGTGTGTTTTTTTGTGACTGACGAGTGCGTTCAGGTTTTGTGCAAACTTTTATATTGAACAAGCAATACAACCAGCCGAAACCTGACAGTGAGGAACAGGACTTTAAATCTTAAATGTATTGTAATGTAAAAGAAGGGTCTTAACCATACTTGTTCAGCCGATGCTTAAATAATGGTAAATAGTCAAAATCTGATTTTACATGGAAAGAACCGGAAGCCAAGAACCATCGTAACTTTATTGACAAAATTTATCAAAAATACTTAACGTGCAGCACACAATAAATATAAAAAATTTCATCTCCGGACCAAGAATTAGGTGATTCCATGATTGCAGCAACATTAGTAAATCATTCAATCCGAAAACAAAAGTTTAAAAACTAATCGCGCCCACCAAAAGGCAGAAAAATAAAGGCAGATCGTTTATTTATTAACATTTGAGTAATCTATTTTCATTTTGCAATAAATAAATGATATATGTTAACATTTTGAAAGTATCATTAAAGTACCACGTGTTGTTTCCGGGTTGTTCTAAGAATAGACCAACCGGTAACTGCACGCGTCGTAGAACGATACTAAAGGTAAAATATCTTCAAGATAAAATGACGGTCTATTCGTTTTCCGACCCAAGTTAAGCTGGAATTCAATGGAGGTTTATAATGATGATCATTTGAAAGTATCATAAATATAGTGTCAAAAATGAGGAGATCCCTATAACCTGATTGTGTGTATTAGCGTGACGTCTAGTTGATGTCTACATGTACTGCACGCCGTCACAAGCATCACCTTCGCGATTCCATCCCAAATAGATAAATCATTTATAGTGCTACTTTGGTTGCATTTTGTGCCAGTAGGTTTTGTAGAATATGAAGTTGAAATTCGATTTTGTCTCATACTGGTGCCAATGCTTTTCGTTAATTTAACAATTTTATCGGCTGCAAAAAAATGGCAGACAAGGAAAAATCAGAGATTTTAGTAAAATTGGACACAAAAATTGGACACAAAATAGCTGCTGACAAAATTTTCAAACAGGTGATAGTACTATTTGATAGTATTACTTTTTATGCCAATGGTTCCTATAATTATGTTTGTTAGTTTTGGCTATTAAGAAAGCTCTTCGTAACAAACTTGTCAATAATATGAAACCCATGAATCAGTTACCTGTCGAGTGCAACACTGATTTATTAATACTGTTATTTAATCGCATTTCACAGGTTGTTTGATTCGATCCAAACTGACTATATATATATATATATATATATATATATATATATATATATATATATATATATATATATATAGTCAGTTTGGATCGAATCAAACAACCTGTGAAATATATATATATATATATATATATATGTATATATATAGTCAGTTTGGATCGAATCAAACAACCTGTGAAATGCGATTAAATAACAGTATTAATAAATCATATATATATATATATATATATATATATATATATATATATATATATATATATATATATATATATCCCCGCCATGCGTCAGGTACAGGGTAGTGAGGGTATATACTCAGAGCCTGTTTTCACGCTCCACAAGAGTTCTCCATACATCAATAATTTCAATAGAGGCTTCCAATTCACATAGACTCTGCCTTACTCACACCTCAAGTAGGTTATTGATTGGGAAAATATGGCTTCTGAGGTAATTTCTTGTTGCCTTTCTCAAATTCTGCTCAGTCGCCACTTGTGCCACGTGCAGTTTACGGTTGCTCTATTTTTCAATGTCCCGAGGAGTTGGCAAGGACAACACTGGGAAAATGTTCATTGTGATATAGATAATAAGTTTGCTATATATATATATATATATATATATATATATATATATATATATATGAATATATATATATATATATATACGAAAGCCAATGATATATATATATATATATATATATATATATATATATATATATATGAATATATATATATATATATATATACGAAAGCCAATGATATATATATATATATATATATATATATCATTGGCTTTCGTTTTTATTTCAATTCATAATTGTGTATTTGTATGCGGGTTTACCTAAGGAATATGTAAATAAAAAATAAATTATTAATTACTCTGTTGCATCTTGATTGCTTTTGAAATTGCAGACAGGTTGTACATAGTTGTGATTCTTAGTTAGCTTGTCAGATGTAATTACTTAATAGCTTGTGCGTGTGATGTCTAACGGCTTGCATTTAAATGAAGCCTGTCAGTAGCTTGGGTGATGAAGCTGTAGATATGCCTATGTCAAATATTTAACTAAGAATATCAAGGCTTGAGAAGTGTGGAACTGAAGCTTGTGAGTTAATTGTGTTGCGCAATATCTCTCAATGCTGACTATCCTAAAGAATGGCGCTTCGGCTTCCTCAGTATAGTCCGCACCCAAGTTAATTAATTGTCTGGTGTTATTGGATGCACTGGATTGGGTGAAAAAATTTTCGGAATACTATTTAGACGACGCTATTAGTCATTCTCGCCACATTCGACAATACGATTAGTTCATGTTGATATTTGATGACGGCGGACATATATTCAGTTTAATTTCGTTTAATTCAGACTCCCTGAAGCATAAAGTTTGCTTAAAAATAAAGTGATTAGAGTTTGAAAGACAGAGATTATAGGTATCTATGAAATATTAGATAATATCGAGTTTTAAATATTTGAGGATATTCGGATCTGCAATTAATTCCTGCCTTTTACTAAATACTGCAATAGTAGCTTTACGATTTTAGTAAAATAGTACAAATAGTTACAGCACGATGGTGATCAAATCTTTAAGAGCCAAGGATACGGATTTTGATAAATTCTGTCAGAATTTTGATGCTACTTCTAACTTAATAGGTTGGTATAGATTAAATATTTTTACATTATATTTGCACATTATAAATATTTTGTGCATGCGTAGTCTTTCGAGAAATTGTAATGTTATTTCTCTTACCAACCTTAAATGCATGATGAACATTCTTTCATTGCATGCTTTTCATAACTTCTCTTTGAATTTATGCATGGTTTCTTCATCGCTTGTGTTTATTGCATATTGAGTACATGTGCTCAATGCAATGTGCTGAAAGTAATATAGAATACATTTTTCTATTCGAGAGCAGTGAGCTAAATATTTCAGAATGCATTATTAAGTGAAAGAATAGTTTACTCTTCAATTCTTCTTCCGAAATCGATAAATATAAACGTATTAATGTGGATTGGTAAATTGTTCTGCACAAGTCCATCTAATGATTAGGTACTTAGTTTCATTATTGAAATGGACATTGGTTATTTTTCATTGATTTACTTTATTGGTTGAATGTATTTATGGCATATTGGTTAGAGGCGTCATGTAACATTATAAAGTCTATGAGTAAAATCTCGGACATTTGCGTAGCGTTTGAAACATGTGAGACTAGAAGTGACAGATATGGCTAGAGATTTAATTATAATGCCTATATACTATTTATTTGTTTAATATTGACATAGGAACGAAGACCATAGGCAGAGAAGGCAACGACAAAGATATCTTGACAGGTTTGACGAGCAATCGTGGAGATCACCCGGTGATCGGTAACGGTAATCGTCCTGTCTCTGGATATAAAGACACTTTTGGCCGCGGGATCTCCAGCGCCGAGCCGAGTCTTTACCCGCAGAGTAGAGCGATGAGAAAGGGCGCAAAGGAACAGCGCCGAGCTGGTCTGAGCTACAAAGCCGAGGAACAGCCACAGTATATGGGCGATAGACCAATAAATGAACTGCTGGACTGTATCAACCATAGCCATTCTCTCACTCAGAGTCAGGCTAATACAGCCAAGAATCACCAATCTCCGCCAGTAGTAGTCGTGGGTCCGAACTACAAAGCCGAAGAGAAGGCTGCTTCAGCTTCGCTGCAGGACTGCCCTCCAAATGACGAGGGGATTGATATGGAATATTCGTCATCTAGCGATCAGGAATTTATCACTCTTAACCAAAAGAAGAAGAAAGTAAAAGCATGTGGCCAGTCAAACCAAGCTGGGCGTAATGTAGCTCAAAAGTCTAACTCTGTAGCAGGCTCTGGTGATTTTGGGCTCTCATATGTCAAAGCCGTTGCAGAATCTCATACTGATCTCGATGCCAATGGAACCCTTAGTCAGTCCGATTTTCCTGATATGACGAAATCAACTGATTCTAATCTGTTGAGAGTGTCTCGGGATCAGAACATATCTACAGAAAATAAGGAATACTGCACTACTTATGCAACAATTGCCGCTTTTCCCAAAAAGCAGCCGCCCAAGAAATGGGCGGATAACAATAACGGTGAGCAAGAGCTCAGACCATTGTTTCATTACGGCAATGTCGAGATGTTGCTGAATAACGCGGAAGAGTTTCCACCAATCACGACAAGTGGAATGGCAGGATCTTCTCGTTCCATCAGTACTTTGGATCTGTGCACAAACAAAAATATTAAGAAAAAGCGTCGCAGTCCGGCTAATAAGGCTAACGCAGCCTCTGGTGTAGAATGTTCAAAATTTATCATTGAACATATCTCGCACAAAATTTCAAATGAGATACCCGAAGCTTCATTAGCTGATAAAAAAACTGAAACTGTTAAAGCTAAAAGTTCTAATGAACTTCTGGCTAATGAGGCAGATAGCATTGAATTTGTTGAACCGGCTGAAAGTAAGTCAATTACTAGTGATGCTACTCAAGTGCACTTAACCGAATGTAGCGATGGAGAATCTTCGTTAATTTCAAGTTGCTCAGTTGTTAAAGGCAGTACTATGAAAGCCGTTGTTGACTCTGTCCCGGGCGAGGGCAACTGTTCAACATTTTCTAACAATCTAATACCACAGGAGCCAGTTATCTTTTGTGATAAATGGAGAGAAATGTTTGAAGCGATACCGCAGAATTTCGAGATATCGTTCGGTTTTGATACGGATTATGACGGTGATGTCAGCATTCTTTCATTCAACCCAGAGAATATTGGTTCAATCACCACCTCGGAGATCTCGTCGTACTCTCTGTGCGAAAACAGCCGGTCTCGTCCCATTGACCTCATGTCCACCACCTCACCTTCGCAGCTGACTATATCTCATGTTGGAATGCTCCTTCCTATTGACTCTCCGGCTCAAACCTTCATCAGCGCTCAATCGTCAGCAGCTGCAGTACCTTCAGTACCATCAACTGACATCAAGTCTGCTACTCAGTCTGTCAGGAAAACCGAGTCTGCGTGTGAAATATTGAAACCTATCAAGATGAACAAACCAACCGAACAGAGAGCCACGCCGTCGAACAATTCCTGCGCGATGAGTGAGGGGGGCAAGAATGGGAGGTTTGATCTATTTGCAGCACAAGCCTTTCTCTATAGAGGTTGGTACTGATTGCTTTTCACTTTTTTCTGCTTGGCATTTTCATTTGTAATTATGATGCATCAAACAGCGTCGAGAAGTTCCAAATATCTTAAATATTTTAGTGGTATTACATAAATAGAGAATAATTACCAGTGAGTAGATATTGGTATATTCATGCCCAAATTCGGTAATCAGTGATGCAAATTATTAATGTCAGTGTCATAACAAAAACCCTTCCTACTGATTTAGGGTGTATTTCATTTTCTCTGTTGAATTTGAATTTGATTAGTTTAAATAATTTCGTATTGAAACTCCTAGTGAATGCAAAGATATCCATTTTTGAACTAATATCTTTAAAACTACATTTGAAGTTCATTCTTCTGTAGTAGTATTAAATTAATTTTTTTGTTCTATTAGCTTTGCGTTAGTTAATTAATTCCTAATTTCTCCTCAGCAAAAGCCATATTGAAATATTATAGTGGCAGCCTGGCTGCCACTATAATAGCCTAATTTTTGGTAGTTATTAGATTCCAAATTTTAAAATAATGTAAAAATAAATAATTAAATGTAATTTAACGCAACTCCAAGGTAAACCTGTGTTGTATATGTATTTTCAGATTTTCAGGACACAATCTCTGCAGCCAAGAAGTGTAAGTATAAAAATTCAATATCTCTCTATTTCATGTGATTAGTAGGCCTATTTTGAGTAAGATTAACATATACATGCAAACATGGGTCCTAACTGTGGGCCTATATTTTATCTTTTAGATTCTTGAATGGAGGGGTATGTTAGATATGGGATTGATTTATGAATATTAATGTATAGTTAAATTGCAACTCAAGTGTATATGACGATGATGTCATTATTTTAGCAGTGATGATTGCATAGATCGTTGTTCTGAAACTATTAGGTTTATATTAATGACATTTATGCTATAATATATTCCGGAATCGTTGCGATTGGATAATGCCCTATCGCGACAATTTTAAATATGATGGTGATTATTGGTGTTGTTGTTGTTTCTGCAGGTTCAAGTAACATCGTTTACTACACAGCGGAAGAAAAGGTACCATAAGACACATTTAATCTTCTTCACCCTGAGCAACACTGAAAGATCTACGAACGACTGTTTTACTGGGTGTCCAGCGAGATTCCAATCAACTTTAAAGACTATTAATTGGATCTCATTTGTCGATTCTTCACCTGTCGTCTATTATCTCGTGTTATTTGCATAGACTGTTTACGAAAAGTGTCTTTTGTGATAGTGTAACTGTCTATTCTATATCTTGGCATTCTTGAGAATTATAGGTCAAATTGAAGATGGTATGAAGAATTGACCAACCGACTGCACGTATCGTAGAAGGCTAATAAAGCACTAAGATCCAAACCAATGTCGGAAAGGGCATTCGGATGGTGAGCACCTAGGCTTCAGACATTTCTTCAATATTTTCTAAATATAGAAAAATGGGCGATTGACTGATGATATGATATGGAATAGACAGGAGATAAGATTTTCTATTCGTATCCAGACCCTTGACTGGGATTGAAGGGCAGATGATGATGTTATATAAAATGATAATTACATAGAGGAGATAACATATTTGAGAAGGGATTTATTAAGTCAATTTAGCAGTAGGCCTAACTGGCTTGATTAATTGTAAATTGTTCATTGAATTGAGAGCTACAGTATGCCTTTAGTGCCGTTTTAAATGTGTAATTCTTGCTAGAATTGTTGATTAGGATTTATGGGATCTATTTGGATCTCTGTCGATCTACTAGGATCTGCGGGGATTTATTAGAATTTGTGGGATCTACTAGAATCTAGCTTTCTTTCATCAACAAAAACTATTTTGTTGACGAAAAGAATATTGTGTACTTCTATATTGAGGTAAAGATATTGACATCCATTACCAGTGTATTTCATCCATTCTAATTTATGATATCTTTGTAATAAAGAGTGCTGCAACTTATAATAGCAATTTGTTGATTGAAATAGTCTAGTAAGTAGTTTTTTTATTCGTCAATAATATTGTCATTTATTTTGATGGTTATCCCGTCTGATTAGTACTCTCAAGGTTAAACTATAGTAGCTAAACTAATTACCATATATCGTTGCGGTCGAAGAGCACCAACAGATTGTGGTAGCACAAACATGGTAGATTGTGGAAACACATACATGTATGAGTGATTTTACTTTCGATGTATCTGCTTCAGTCGGCTCATAGGAAACGCTTGTTGAATTCATCAAAGTTTTGTTCGTTGTTACCGAATCCGATATGAGGGCACTGATGATTTGCAGTTTTTGTAGTGACTCGGATGTACACAGAATAAACTTCTGATACATCATTATAATATAAAATTCGAAATATAGTTATAATAAGTAATACACAGACTGCGTCAAAAAAACTTGACCCCCAACAGAAAATTTTCTAGAACCTTGGTATCTGATGTCTCTTTATCATGTAAATTTCAGTGATAATACATGGCCCAATTCTACACATATGCTGAAACATTCATGGAAACATATGCACCACAATTAAATTTACAGATCATTTTGCTCCATGTTTCTACCTCTCATAGGTTCTCTGGGCAGTTTGTCACTGAATACTCCTGATTAAAGCCCTTCATTGATTCATTGTGTTGGTAGTAGCAATCCTGCGAACTGATGCGGCAGAAACCCCTAGTACTTGATATACCTGACGTGTATTACGACGTGTTCCAGATTCTCCTTCCTAAGAACAAATTATTTCCTCAGCAGCTGCAATATTTTGCAAGTATTCTGGCAATTTTGGGCCAGCCACAGCCCGCCTTTCTATCAGTTGCTCTCTCTCCGCAATCTTCCGACAAATACTATTAATATTTGAGAAGGACCATCCTTTCAGAGGATAGGCTTGCTTTCTTCTTTTCGCCCCGTAACCTTGCTCATGGAGAGTTTGTAGCCGCAACTATTATGACTTACATTCATTTCTTTATTCGTCAAAAACAGACAGGATCAAGATGCATCACATATAAATATATACACACACATACACACAAAAACATAGGATCATAAAACAATCAAAAATGAAATACTAGAAACTTAACTAGAATTCCTGCTAATACCAGCACTAGCATTAAAAGCTTCGTAAATTAAATACACGCTTCTACTATAAGACACTCTATTGTCTAGAACCATCGAACAATTTATAGGCAATCTAAAACAATGACACATTTTATCTAAATCCCTCAACAAATATCTAATTACAAAATACTTTAAAATTATATTTATACTGAATCTACTTAGGCTGCTTCTAAAGAAATTAAACATAAGTTTAACTCTAATGTGCTTAAAATCCAATTTACCCAACCCTATCATAATTGGCTTAGCAGATTCCTATTTATGATAGTTAAATAGCTTTCTATAAACACTGACTGTTCCAGGCAACATTTAAATCATGAATTTGATCGTTTCTAAGTGAAATACTAACAGTGGCATAGGTTAAAAATGGGCAAGCAGTAGGACTCTAAAAAATGCAATCTTGTCAGCTCAGTTAAATAAGCTGATTTACTCAATATATTATTGCAACTAGAGTAAAATTTTCTAATAATGAAATTGGTATCAACCATTAGATTTTTACTTGCTATAAAAGTAATACCGAAGTATTTAAAACGTTTTACCCAGTTTAATGGCTTTTCATTAGAGACATTGGAGAAATTTCACAGGCTGACCCTAACCCAATCGCAGCACACATACATTTATCTATATTGAATTCCAATAGTAAATGATCAAACGAAATTGAGCATTGATCTAGCATCTTTTGTAAACCGAGCACCGTTGGTGAAATAAGAAGCAAATCATCAGCGTATAAGATCATACCAACAAATTGTGCACCAATGGTACAACCTACTTTAAGAGATTTTAGGTCATTAGTGCAAGGATCAATAAAGATATTGAATAAAGCCGGCGATAGGGAGCTACCTTATAGTGGCAAACTGCTCCGAGAATCCATGAGACGTAGGGGCATGGCGCTAAAAAGATCTGTAACTGGAATTGTGGTGCATATATTACCATAATTTTTCAGCATTTGTGTAGAATTGGATCATGAATAAACGCCTCAATATACATGATAAAGAGATTGCTGATGCCAAAGTTATAGAAAATTCCTGTAGGAGAATTTAGAACAGGTAGGGGCATTGCGCCAAAGGATCTGTAACTCGAAGTCTGATGCACATATTTCCATAAAATTTTCAGTATATGTGTAGAATTGGACCATAGATAAGTGCTTAAATTTACATGATAAAGAGGCATCAGATACAAAAGTAATAGAAAATGTTCTGTAGGGGGTCAGTTTTTTTTACGCAGTCTGTATAACTTCCCGGCAAATAATAATAATACGAAATACTGAATACTAAAATACTACTACTACTACTAATAATAATTATTATTATTATTTGTAGTAGTAGTAGTGGTATTAATAGTAGAACTATAGTAGTGGTTGTAAATATTGACTATTAATTAGTATTAAACTTCCTTTTAGCTTCCCGTTAATTCCCATTCGGCGTCGGCACGGAGGGGACTAGATAGGAAGTGGAACATTAAGGTCGTCTATCTATCGGCCTGACACCACTAAGTGTACACGATTGAGTTTTTCACCACTGGGAAGAGAAACACCCACGTCGCAGCGCAATCTCGAACTCGCGAGCTCTCTACCCTCTGTGCCAGGAGGCGTTACTCATTATTGACGTTCCTGACATTGCTTTATGGCGAGGAACCGGACGTTAAATTCTTATTGATTGATTGATTGATTAATATTAACATTTAAAAATTCAAATACATAAATGAATAATGATATTTCTAATGAATATTATTAAATTAACAACAATATTCCGAACACTAAGGTGTGAATATAATAATAATAATATTAATACCAATAATAATGTTAATAATAATAATGTTAATAATAATAATGTTAATAATAATAATGTTAATAATAATAATGTTAATAATAATAATGTTAATAATAATAATGTTAATAATAATAATGTTAATAATAATAATGTTAATAATAATAATGTTAATAATAATAATGCTAATAATAATAATATTAATAATAATAATGTTAAGGATAATAATGTTAATAATAATAATATTAATAACAATAATAATGTTAATAATAATAATGTTAATAATAATAACGTTAATAATAATAATGTTAATAATAATAATGTTAATAATAATAATGTTAATAATAATAATGTTAATAATAATAATGTCAATAATAATAATATTAATAATAATAATGTTAATAATAATAATGTTAATAATAATAATGTTAATAATAATAATGTTAATAATAATAATATTAATAATAATAATGTTAATAATAATAATGTTAATAATAATTATATTAATAATAATAATGTTAAGGGTAATAATGTTAATAATAATAATATTAATACCAATAATAATGCTAATAATAATAATGGCAGGAGAACCAGAGCTATTACAGGCGACCAACGTGAAAAGCCTTTCTATGGCAGCGCCTGTCTATTGCACTCCAGCTCTTTAATGATGTCTGCGTTAGTGGCACCTTGGCGAATGCGGCCTCCCGAGTGTAGAGGAATTATTTTAAACAGTTCTATTTCATCTTTTTTCAAAATTAAATAAAGCCTTTCTTTTATCATATTTTAGCATAGGGTCCTAAACAGCCCAGGCAAGAAAAATACTAGTAATAATAATGACACTAATATTAATAATAATAGGAATCAAAATAATAATAATGATAATAATAATGAGGATGGTGACATTGATTATGGCAATTGTAACGGTGATAAAAATCAGGTGCTGAAATCAGGGACGGAGCAGTAGTTGAAATGATTATATGCTATGATCCTATGTATGTGTGAGAGAGTGAGAGAGAGAGAGAGAGAGAGAGAGAGAAAGAAACAAAGAAAGATTAATTTATACTTGCCATATTTTGGCACCAGTTGCTTAATTCTCTATGAATCATGTTTTTATCATTACGTATTTACTATATTATTCTAATTATAATATATAATATGTAATTTATCTGCGAAATATTACAAAAAATAATACTAATAATAATAATAATAATAATAATAACAATAGGAAAAATACAAATAATACTATTACAACTATCAGTCAAGATGATAATAAAAATAAATGACAGCAACAATCGTAACAGTGAGAGAGAGAGAGAGAGAGAGAGAGAGAGATGATCTAAGACTTCATCTACAAGTATAAGTTACAACTATCTAAGACTTCCTATACATGTATATGCTACAACTATCTAAGACTTCCTATACATGTATATGCTACAACTCTCTAAGACTTCCTATACATGTATATGCTACAACTATCTAAGACTTTCTCTACTTGTATATGCTACAACTATCTAAGACTTCCTATACATGTATATGCTACAACTATCTAAGACTTTCTCTACTTGTATATGCTACAACTATCTAAGACTTCCTATACATGTATATGCTACAACTATCTAAGACTTCCTAAGTTCCTATACATGCATAAGCTACTTGAAGTCAACTATACAGTATTAGACTCCGCCAGTCCGCCACCAATTATTTAAAAATACGAGTTCATAACATCCGTGACCAGAATTCTGACAGTTCTAAATCTCTAACCCTATGTACTGTGCGTACTATTCCACGTCAATTTCCAAAATTGATATTCACGAGTCTAGCGGAATCGTTGAACTTGACAGGACTTCTGCTTTGAGATCTTTTCTAATTGGGCCTATACATTGAATATTGATGTAACATTGGCAGGTTATAGCATTAGATTATTAACGAAATATGATAAATACCATCAGGGGCGTCCACACAATGTAAACAACAACGCAAGTTGCGTCGTTGTCAAAATTGGGGGAAGTGGAAAAGGTGCAGAGTTTAAAAAAGAGAGAAGGGGAGTGAAAAAATTGCCCATCTTGAATTTGACTAGGGAGGATTTTATGTGTGCATGCGTGTTTGCCTTTGGGGGTGGACATCCCTGAATACAATAACCGTTAAAGAAAATAAACAAACGACAAATCATGTTATTATTAATAACTGAAATGATGCAAAGTATGCGACATCAGCTAAAGTTATGTTTCACCGGTAATGTCATTTTAGTGTATAATAATGCGCGATAAAATAACCTATTGAGTACTACTTTAAGACATAATAGGATAATTTAAATGTCGTGCAATGTTACAGTATTTTCGTATTGAAAGTTAACATAAATCAATCATCATCATCAGCTTAGTCGTCAGCATCATCGTCCTCATCATAATTATCATCATCAGGTATAAGGTATCAGGAAGGGCACCGTTATAAATAATTAAATAATATCAAAAATATAATAATATTTTCTAAGCTTAAATTGATACGTTTAACATTACAAAGGCTCGAATATTAAAGTTTTATAAGGCCAACGGCTTGTGATGATATAAACATTAGTTGAGTTTGAATTCTAAAATAGATTCTTAGATAATAATAAATTACACGCATTTTAGTGAAATGATCAGCTATGTTGATATCACTTTTAATCCCACTTTCATATCTTAAAACCGTTAGGCAGTTTAGTCCATTTTCCGATTAAACAGTCCTGCGAATGTCCTAGTTTTTACCCTCAGATCAGCGCGGCCTTCAATCGAATCCATGAGAGTTCAATTCACGTCAAGATCGATCAAGTTTTTGGCATTACCTGACGCCTCTAAGTGCTACGCTATTGAAACTTTCTAGGTTCTTAAATATGGTTCGTAATACTCTGGCAGAGGACAGTCAACTAGCATAAATCTAGAGAGAGTAGTAATGGAATTGATGATATAAACTGGCGTTTTTACTGTATGAGGATTTAACTTAGAATATCTCATCCAAAGACGGAGTCAATGACTTTCAAATTCAAAACTGAAAAGAGTAATGTTAAATGTTGCAAAGGAAAAAAACTAAAATTACAAATGATATAAAGTATATTTGCGCTTTTACATTAGTCATTGGATATTCATAGTTTTATAACATTAAAATATCATAATATCTAATAACAGCAAATTTTCTAATCAGTAGCTTAAAGGTACTAGAATAAAATGTTGGAATGTATGTACTGTATACTAAAATAGACCTATACTGTGTATTATGCATACAGTCTATATAAAAATATGAAATCCATTGACAAGAAAAATATAATATGTACCAATGAAAAATATAAATTGTATAGCGAAAGAGAAAAAATGATCAAGATATGAAAACAGCAGAAACATAACCTGTTAGGCCCTATTACGTGTTTCTAAAACTATTCGTATAAACTTTATGTAGCAAAAATGCATCATTTGATAGTTAAAACATGACTGCATGAAAGAAAATGTAAAATAGGAACCTGTACTCTGGAAAATATGATTTACTTACAGAATAATATTTCATTTTAGCACTTTAAACATTGTTCTAAGTAAATCTCCGTCACTTTCTTTTCATCTCCCTATATACTGTCAAATGGCAGCTTCATTATTCATAGTCTAACCCAGTGATATTTTGACGCTCCATAAATACATGTACGTGACTTTATTTTAACAAAACGACAATCTCAAAATCACATTGAAGCCTTTTGTCCAGAAAGAATATATCTTCCGTGGTAATATTTCAATGCATTCTTCAGCTACCTTAGCACTTTACGACACTCACATAAGTTTGAACTGCTCAGCAAATAATGGGAGTCATCACCGCTCATAAACTAAGTCATCATCATCTTCCCTTGAATCCCAGTTTAACTAGGATATGGATACGAATAAGATGTTCTTTTTCATTCATTTAAATTTTAGAAAATTTTCTAGCAATTTCTGTAGCATATGCGCTCACCAATCGAATGCCCTTTTGACGTTGGTTTGAATCTTAGTGCTTTTCGTCTTTTACGACACATACAGTCCACGGTTGGTCTATTCTGCAGCAGCCCGGACAGAACACAGTAACTGCTCATGTATTAAATTCAAAATTCCATTGCAATTTAGCGTGTTTCTAACATTCTGGCGCATAAAATGTGTTATATTTTTACCAGAATTAGGCCCTATATAGAAAAAAATTATAATTCTATTTGAAATGACAATTTACGCGTATATAAGCTGAAATAATTTAAAACAATTTGAAAATAAGTAGCATCGTAGTACGAATGATTCAGTGTTAAAATTTGTGCAACACAAGTAGTAGTAGAGTTCAGTAGTAGTAGCAGTAGTAGTAGTAGTTCAGTATTTGTGTAGTAAATAGAAGTGTTCTGTAAATACTAAACATATGTAATGATTAAATAAGATTGATAGGTTCTGAATAAAAGTTTAAAATACTCGTACAATCATATATAGTTTAAAGTAGTGAAATCTTACTCTACATAGTAGACTTTTAGTAAAGTACATAACTAAAATGTATA
Source organism: Enchytraeus crypticus (assembly GCA_905160935.1). Classification (NCBI taxonomy): domain Eukaryota; kingdom Metazoa; phylum Annelida; class Clitellata; order Enchytraeida; family Enchytraeidae; genus Enchytraeus; species Enchytraeus crypticus. The sequence continues at coordinate 866,279 of CAJHZI010000294.1, read as the reverse complement.
GAAGTTTATCAGTACCTAATATAAAATACTCAGGCATCATATGTTAAAATATGATCATCAAGTAGTGCGCAATTTGTAAGATATCAGAATATTGGGTAACCAAAAACAAATATACATGAATCTGTTACAAATGGCACCATATTTAATTTTATTTACCCACTCTAAAACTGTCATTATCATACCGTAGTCTATTGAGATAAGTTTTTGTTAATTTTTTAATGGCGTACTACGCTATTGAAATTAGTGATGTTGAAACTGCAGTCGTAGTAGCTGGATTGAAAGCTGTATTGTTCTGGAATGATGCTGATGCAGGCAAGAAATGCTCCCTCAACGCTCGCAAAGGCCTCCTCGATGACGTTGGTAACCGCTCCAAACAAACCTCCGTGATTCGTCTTGCTCCTGTCCACGTGGAAGTTTAGATAGAACTCCACCACTGCATAAGGAATACTGAAAATATAATATTGATCTTTACAATCAACGATGAAGAACCACTTACGTCCTGAGATTGATCTCTTGAAATATAGTAGCAGTGGTTCACAAGGGAGATGCAAAATAAAGTGAATAGTGACATGAAATAGATGGAATAAGGGTTGTTACAAAGGTAGAAGCACATAACGTCTTGTGGCAAATAGGAAGCATAAAATACGCAGTGTCTGCTTTTGCTCTAAGTGGGGAGGAAAACGGACACTGCAGATGATCACAAGTACCGGCAAAAGAACACAGAATATTAATAAACAGTGGAATATATCGTTCAGAGTCCTTACATACATATTATACATGAGTTAGAAAGTTGACCAGTTAATAAGACCGATTAGGATTTAGTTTTTTCTTGCATTGCAGTCCGGTTTGTATTTCGAGGCAATGCATTTTCTCGCTCACAAAATAAATATTTCTCTCGTCGGTTTTCAAGAGATAGTGGGCTTAAAGCAGAACTGGTCGATGCAGATAGGTAAATACATAAGAAATATTCAACAGGAGTATAAATTCAGGATAAATAGGTAAATTTGAAGATAACACCATTATTGAAAAACATTGAATTAAATCCTATCTATACATTGAATTAAGGAAGCCTATTGAAGTATTGCAAGCAGCGTAATTTATAAAAGATTTAATGAATTAAAAGCTAAGACTCAAAGTCCGTAAAATGCTATTGCAGTGGATGAGATGGGCGTAGAGCCAATGCATATTATTGTTTTATATGCGACAGGCTTGCCAAAGACTGCAGCGAAACATGTAAACATATATATTAGAAAGAAAGATATATTGAGAGTAGTATAGTTAATTAAGAGTAGAGACGGTAATCAGTGTATACCATTCATGCAACAAAAGCTAAATCTAAGAAGTATCAAATAATTATGATACACAAAAGTATTCAAAATAATTCCTCAAAGGGAAGTACAATGTATTATAAGCAACGAAAAAACGATCTAAGATCGTAGCAATTAAATAAATAATGGTACGTAGTAATTAAATATATTATAAAAATAAATTACAAGTCAAACTCGTTAATAATACCTAATCAAAAGGCAGTAGCTACTAGTTATGCCTATATGGAATATACAACAGTGAGATTCTCAAAGCTATTTGAAACCCCTTAAGAAAGAAAGCCCTTATGGAACTACAGGCTTGGAAAAAACGTTTGTAGAGAAAGATAAAGATAAGGCATGAATTGATAATCTAAATTAAATATTATAGAGGACGAATCTGTAGACTGCTTTAAATAATAGAAGAAATGAAGAGTTAAGTAGAGAAGTAAAAAGGAATATTGACTGGGCGCAGGAGCGTCTACAGGGCTTATCGACTATGCAGAAGTTTAGTCATAATCTTAGGGGGATATCTTTAGAGATTTAGGGTTATTTTACGCGCCAATTGCAATGAATAATTCAAAGTAGCCTATATATACTGTCATCAGTGAATGCAATTTCGGTATCCTTTGCATTCTCTCACTAAATTATTGAATTTATATCTTAAATTTTAGAAACTGGGGGGATTTAATTAATGGGTTTAGGGGTATTGGCGCCACTGAATGAGCGTAAGTTACGGGAGCAAGTATCATTAAGGAAACATGCTATGTTATTGAAAGTAAATGCATGACGAAACAATATCACTTATTACAATGTCATAAAACTGTTATTGTCGCTTCATTAAGTGGCGGAAACTTAAAATTCAGAATCATTGATGTATGCAAATCGAATAAGGGAAAAGGACAGAAATAGGAAAATGGACAAGTTTAGGACAAAAGGATGTCAAACAATAAAATAATTCAATGCCACGGAAATTAACTAAGTTTCCAAATTATTAACGACTGAGAAATAAATACCAATTTTTTTAAAATTAGCATAATAAGTAAGAATTCATACTTGTCTGAAGCTAAAATGTGTGAAATATTTGTCGATACAAAATATTGGTCGGTTAACGAATCAGCTTCAATTGCTCCAGATACCTGAAACATCGTGAAAATTTTTAAAAGAACCTTACGAGTTACATGAGTTAGAATTGATTTGTTCTACAAGTAGCTGAGAATAAATAGAACGCCAAAGGCAGCGATGTACATGTATGCACTGACCAATATGCTCAATAGTTTGGACTGAAAATATCCATCGTAATAATTCCGCTTTTTTCAGAATCCTTTTTCCACATAAATCAAATTTATCCTTTTATCAGGATGTCTTATAAATTACTCTACTATGGAGTGACTGAGATGGCACGGAACCCACAAGACAACAATGCATGTTACGATTAGTCTTTTAACGTCCCTGATAATATTCTGTCATGAGTTAAAAAGTACTTCAAACCATATTATTATTAGAAATAATGTTTTATTTTGAATTGTACGATTCGTACAATTCAAAATAAAATGGCGAAGTAGGTAAGATACCGCCGATCTGTATAGCGGGTTCAAATCCTGGGCTCGCCCGTCACTGACATCGCTTTCGAGTGAGGAAACTGACGTTAACCTTAGCTTTATCAGCTTTATATATTCTAACATCATCATCTTCCCTTTAATTCCAGTTAAGCAAGGGTTGTGACACGAATAGACCTTCTCCATTCTTCCCTATCCCATACCATATCAATCAATCTCCTATGTTTCATACCTCTTTTAATCACCGCATTTCAGGTCAGTTATGGATGCGATGATATCAAATACGTAAGCAAATTCTAATGACAGTTAAAAATTGATTTCGATATTCAAATAGACACGTGAGCTAGCAATTAAGTGTAACGATATTTTTTCAAAAGCGTGCAACGGTGTTATCAATGTATCTCTCTCTCTCTCTTAGTGCACTGCCTATTGGCAGGTCCATGGTATGTAACGCCTCCACTCTTCTCTGTCTTCCGCCTTCCTCTTCATTTTCACATATGAGTGGGTCTTTAAATCATATAACATACCTAATCTCGGCCTGCCCCTGCCTCTTTTTCCTTCCATTCTACCTTCTATGACCTCTATTAATAGACCAGCCCCCCTTAGAATGTGTCCTATCCAACTCTTCTTCCTATTTCTTAATACATTTATCAACTGTCTATCTGTGCCAACTCTCTCCAGGACTTCCTCATTTGTAACCTTTTCAGTCCAGCTAATCTTCTCCATTCTTCTCCAAATCCACATTTCCAACGCCTCCAGTTTCCTAATATCTTCCTTCCTTAAGGTTCATGTTTCTTATCAATGTATACATGTATGTTGCAGAATTTACAGAACCATGAAATGACATGGAAAATAAAGGCCACATCTCTATTGTCGGGTAATTTTGAAGATACGGTTACTGTATATCCATACATAATGACTAAATGAAACAACATTAAATTAGATACTTTGTAATTTTTCTATCAATATAAATAAACATAAAAAGATAAATACGGAGAATTAATTTCAGAACATGCCTACCCTATTCAGAAAGTTTTCTTTAAACCCCTTTGCATAAACAGATGCAGGATTTGTGTAGTTCATTTCACCATAGACAATTACTGTTACAGATAGAAATACGGCACATATATTCCAATAAAACCTTGTCAACAATTATTCTTAGTTTACAATTAAAAAAACTCCAATTTTTCTCTATACAGGGTAAACTAGATGGGAAATGGAACATTAAGATCGGCTATCCATCGACCTGACACCATCATGTGTACATGACTGGGGTTTCACTCATTACTAATTTGCATTTTTTAATGCTTACATTATATACGTATAGCACATGTTAAATTCTATGTATAAAAGCTGTAACGTAAAATCCTTTATCATAAACCAGTGAAACTTGTGAACTTTGCGGGAGTTTAAATTAATTCTCTCTCTCTCTTTCTGTCTCACTCTCTCCCTCTCTCTCTCTCTATTTCTTTCTCTCTCTCTCTCTCTCTCTCTCTCTCTCTCTCTATTGCTATAGTGTTTGATGTTATATTTCGTCATTGTCAACATAACGTGCATGTAGATACCAATCACAGGCGCAACACTGATTTAGGTTAAGCGCTGATTTGTATTTATTTGATGAGGGAAAAAGAGGAGAAAATCTATCATTAGATTAGCGAGTCCTTAATTATAAAATATTTATAGTAAACAGCTATAGGAAACTCTGGCGTGATATATTCAAATGAGAGATAAACATACCAGTCTGAAAACTTTTATCTGCAAAATATTCACAAAATATCATTCAATTAACAATATTCTATAACTTTAGTAGTTCTGAATAGTACAAACGTTAAGTATATCAAATTTTGCTCAAGGTTGCACAAATAATGACAACGACGTTTCAATTTCAGTAAGCATCACCAATGCCTGGTGTTCTCGTATTAAACATTATACATATACATTATATGCATTATATATATATATATATATATATATATATATATATATATTATATATATATATACATACACATACAAATATATATATATATATATATATATATATATATATATATATGTATATATATATATACAGAATATGTATATATATACTGTATAAATATATATATATATCCCTTTCTGCATGATTATACTTATATGCAGACTTTCTTTCTCTTATGCATCAAAAACAATCGGGAATTAAATATTTTGATCACCGGATGGACTTTCACGTTAGAACATTACTTCTCCTCAGCACATTTCTTTTGAAGATTAGTCTGTAGTTAATTGATCTGTAGCGATGTGTGCTGTGACGTTCCTGACATCGTCCTTGAATGAGAAAACGGACGTTAAATCTTTATTATTGTTGTTATTAGTACTTTTTATTATTATTATTATTATATTAAAGATTAAACATTAAAAATCTACTGTAATGGCAATTTGACACTCCTATTCACATTGGCATTGTACAATGTGTACGTTCTAACTAACTAATACACTAATTGTATACCATCTAATAATCGTTCACACATACACACGCTTTTAATTAACTAAATTGACGCGAAATAAAAAGCTGGCAGCGCTTATGCTTATATATATATATATATATATATATATATATATATATATATATATATGTTTGTATATATATATATATATATATATATATATATATATATATATTGGTATTATATATATGGCTGGAGCCAGTGGCCATGAATATATAATTAGCTGGAATTATGAGAGTCTTGTAATAGCTTCCCGTTGACTTCCTATTTGACTGAAAAATAGACGGTGTTTAAATAAAACTTAATACCTTCCTTTTGAAGTATGTTAAAATACTGAGCAAAATAAAAATATTGAACTATATTTGTCAAACTAATCTTTAGCCAAAGACAAGTAGTAATTTACTCGAGAGATATTCAGTTCTATACTCATACAAGTGTTCATGTCTGGAGACGAAATCAATACTTACTGTTACGAGTTACTGAAACATACAATAAAACGGAAATATTATTTTCGTCAGGTTTAAGAATCCATGTTAATTCAATTCAATTCAATTTAATAAGAACACGAAAAAGGTCACTCAACCCAGTAGAGTTAATATGCAAAACATCCAAATAAACAAATACAACAGGAAAAAAAGTAAAAGTGAAGTATGGTGAACTTAGAGAAAAAACGATAAATAATGATCAAAGGTGAACTCGTGCATACAAAATAGGCAGGGATATAATTTTAAATTGAGATTAAAAATAATATAATAAAAATAATAGTATAAGAAAAATACCAGATGAGCTAATAGCTACCTATTAAGTACTGACGAAGATAAAACAAAAGGTTTCACTAATTCACGGCGAAGCAATCATAAATAAATTTAAAAATCAGTCATTCAATCAGTTAGTTATTCAGATGATCTATCTGTCTCTAAAATTCTAACATTATTCTAACAGAATTTACCAGAACTGCTATGTTATTTCATTCTTCCTTCACACTTACGTAGCAGGAACAAGGGAAGAACTCATTACTCATTACTGTGACAAAGGGAGAAGGAAAGATTCACAATCATTCAAGTTCACTGCTCTAAAATCATGAAATATTTTTACAAAAAGAGATCTCAGGTTTTTTTATGAAGTTTCTTACAAATTTCTTTTGAAGTTAAAATTCATCTCTTCAAGTCACAAGTCTATTGACCTTTAGACTTGGATAATTAACTTGCACTGTTTTAGACCATATTTTCTTTTCAGTTTTTCTCCTGCAACTTGAGCGCATTCATGTGGTTTGATAATGCCTCTAGGTATTAGAATAAGACATTCTATTTCAATATCAATCAGTATCCGATCAACCGAAAATTTCTTGATATTGGCGCAATATCTCCATTAACTGAGGAACCCGGCGTTAAATCGATATTGTTGGTTGATTGCTTGTATTATTACTCACTTTTCGAAAACTAAGGAAATTTTTCACGAGATGAATTTTACAATCCCATTACAAAATGCTTCACACAAGTAACTAAGCTTATAGGCCTACGTGTAAGGCCTATATGACGTGAGTCGTGACACAGGCAGATTGTAGCTCAAAGGGATTAGTCTAATAATACATGGACATAGAACTCATAGTTATGTCAGCACCTTCACTGCAACATGTACGCTAATGAACGGCGTGAAAAATCTGGTACTGTAGCTAGATCAGTACCTCAGGTACGACAATGTTTCGAGTGCTATATACTGTATATTGGCCAATATAGAAATCTTCTCTTTTCAGTGTACCACCAATTTGCAGGTTCAAGGTACATATTCATACTCAAAGTCTGCTTTCTCGCTCCATAAGAGCACTCCTTAGATCAACAAGTTAATCCCTTCACAAAGTCCATACCTTATCCATACCTTATGTAGCTAATATAGCTAGGGAAAAGTGTAGTTTCTAAGGTGGTTTCCCGTTGCCTTCCTCAATTAGATGGATTATTTGCCATTTAATTCTGAGGAAAATATTTCATGACGAGGCGGGTCCCCTCTTGCCATCCTCAGCTCCTGACTTAGTCGCTTCTTACGTACACGCAGCAGATTATTTGCGGTTGCCCTATTCTGCAGTGGTCCAACCTCACCCGAGCACAACAAGGGGAAATTAACATATATATATATATATATATATATATATATATATATATATATATATATATATATATATACATGTACATTATATAATATGTAAATTTATATACATATAATATACATGTATATTGTATAGACATGTACAATTTATATATAAATATATATATATATATATATATATATATATATATATTATATCTCGCGAGGAGGCGTTATATTCTATGGACCTGCCGGTAGGAAGTGCACTAAGAGAGAGAGATATCTCTTAGTGCATATCATATCATATCCAGTCTCGCTGCCCGCTACCATTCCTTGGTCATCTGTAAATCTTATATCTTGGAACAATTTTCTACCTAATTTTATTCCTTCTTCCATGTCTTTCATGGCTTCCTCCATCATTGCCTCAGCGTAAATGTTAAACAGCAGCGGCGAAATGCTACAACCTTGTCTTACTCTACGTGCTATTTCATCTTCTTCTGAGTGTTCTTGATGGATTTGATTCATACTCTTTGATTCATGAACAAGTATATATATATATATATATATACATACAGACTGAGGCAAAAAAATCCCCTAGCGAAATCTCAGTAACTTCAACAAAACTCAAAATATTTTTACAAAATTCTTGGAACTCCTGCAGGAGGAATGTCTGCATATCGCCTGCAAATTTGATGAAAATCTATTGAGCAGTAAAAAATTACAGCGTTTCTACTAAAAAGTGTTGAATAAAACTCAAAAGAGTTTTATAAAATTTTCGGAGCTTCTGGAGGAGGAATTTCGGCATATATCCTGCAAATTTGGTGAAAATATATTCAGAAGTAACAAAAGTACAGCATTTCTTCGGAAAAATGTTAAAATCAATTTTATCAAGGCTTATTTGAACAAAAGTACCGGAAATGTTTTTCAAAATTTAGAAATAATTTTAACAGAAGAACGAATTTTAAGCATATTTTATTGGAGTAGTTAGCAAGGTAGTGTAGGCTTATACTCCACCACTTAAATAAAAGGCCCTTTTCATGGTCGTTATTTTCTTTAAAAGGAACGACTGTCATTTCAAAAGCCTTGTCAAAATTGATTTTAGCACTTTTCTCGTAGAAATGCTGTAATTTCGTAATAACTGAAAATATTTAAAATACATTTGCAGGATATACGCAGAAATTCCTCCCCTAGAAACCCTGTAAATTTTGTAAAGATATTTTGATTTTTCTTAAAGTTATTGAGATTTCGCTAGGGGATTTTTTATGCCCCAGTCTGTATATATACATATATATATATATATATATATATATATATATATACATATATATATATATATATATATATATATATATAAATTTTGTATATATATATACAAAATTTATTTATTTATTTATTTATTTATACATATACAATTATACATCGTATATTTGTATGTAGCCTACATTCGAACTACCCAGTTGTTTGTTACAAAAACTCAACAAATACGTGAGTTAGTACTTGGATCTGTAAAAGCACGCCAAATATTAGAACTACATAAACTTCGGCACAAAATTGTTCTAAAACTTTCTTTATTAACTTCTCTATTAATCATATTTTTCTCACCTCCGTAGTAAATGCCGTAAGCGGCGCCACCTAGCGCTCCCAGAACTAGAACTACGATCACTGTCGCTATCACAGCAGTCTTACAGGTTTTCGAGTTGTCTTCTTTGTCAATCTAAAATATAAATGAAGAGTTTTGAAATATTGATCATTAAGCTCTTTAACTGAGACCAGTTTAGTGTGATCAATAAAATTCAAATATATTACTATTTTCAAACTCAAATCTCTCTTAGTGCACTGTCTACCGGCAGGTCCATGGTATATAGCGCCTCCACTCTTCTCTATTTTCAGCTTTCCTCTTCATTTCCACATACTGTATGAGTGGGTCTATAAATCATCTAACATACCCAATCTAGGCCTGCCCTGCCTCTTTTTCCTGCCATTCTACCTTCTATAACATCTATTAATAGGACTTCTTAAAATCATTTAGACTATGTTTTTATATCACAGTTCCTCTTATTGTAGTCTCAATTGGTCATATCGTTAACAAAATTCTTAGCGAAAAAAGACGAAAGTTTACTTTCTTATTAGACTATTTTATTTGTGTATTATGAAATAATTCAACTATATTCAGCTCTCTCTCTCTCTTTCTCTCTATCTCCAAAACGTATATCTTTGAGAAAGTTGTTTATAAACGCTTAATAGAATTTTTAAATTACAATAATGTATTTTTTATCAGCAGTTTGGCTTTAGGAAAGGTCACTCCACCGTAGATGCACTAACTTGTTGTATGGATATGCTTTCAAAAAATAATGCCGCCTAACAAAAGACCATGGGTATCGTTTTAGATCTAACTAAAGCATCTGATACGGTCGATCATCATATCTTACTTTTAAACTGTATAATTATGGTATTTGTGGAATTGCTTATAATTAGCTTAATTCATATTTGTCTATTAGACGTCAATATTCTGTAATTGGTGATAACGCCTCTAACATAAAACCGATTACGATTGGTGTTCTGCAGGGTTCAATTCTAGGCCCCTTATTATTTTTAATCTATATAAATGATATTAAATATGCTTGTTCTAATGCCTCCTTAAAATGATTTGCCGATGACTCTAACTTATTTGTGTGTATTAATAATCTAATTGATCTATTCCAAGATGATAACTTAGCTAGCTTCCAGATCAATACCTGGTTCCTAAGCAATAAACTTACTGTGAACTGCTCAAATTCTGCCTTTATTTAATTTGTCCCAAACAGGGATGATGAGCAATCTGTAATTGATAATGATTTGTGCTTAAAGATGAATGATGGAGTAATTAACAGAGTTCATGCTACTAGTTTCCTTGGTGTATTAATTGATGATAAACTATTCTTTAGTCATCATATTAATTCTCTAGTATGTAAAATAAATAGTTTTCATGGTATGTTTTGTAGACGTAAAAATATATACCCCAAAACTGTCGCAAAGATCTTTACTTTGCTCTGGTTTATTCTCGTATTCAGTATAGATTAGAAATTTCTGGTTATACTACGTTAAAGTCTCTCCTGCCACTCCATTATTCATGTAATCCAGTTTTACGAACTTTACAGTGTCAACCTAGATCTTATCATGTTAAACAGCTTTATCTTAATTACAAGTCTTTGCCAATTTTTCAAATTCATTAACTCTTTATTGGTAAATTTATTTATAAAGGTATCTTTTCTCATGGTGTAATGTCCACAGCGGTGCCTGACATTTTTAATTATCCGCTTGCTACTCGTTTTTATAATACCATATTAGCTAATACTAATTACTAATTTAATATTAACAATTCATTTGGTTATAAATCTTTTAGATATTATTGCTTTCGGTCCGGAATAATATTCCTTTTACCATTCGTAAAGTTCAATCTTTTAATCTTTTTATAAAACAATATAAAGACTTTTTGTACACAACTTTCTAATTAACTTCACCTTTAGTTTGCTAACTATTTTTAGCACTTACTTCTATGTTGATCATTTAACCCTATTTTCCAGTAACAACTTTATGAGCATATGCTGTTTTGTAATTTGCATTGGCGTATTATTATGAGTTGTTGTCTGTGTATGTTTGCTTATGATTGTGTGCTGTCAACTAGATAGGATTTATTTATCCTCTTTGATGACCCGTTTGTATGTGCAATTTTGAATTTCGTGCTTTGATGATAATGTCTTTAAACATAGTTCTCTCCCTGTCTCTTTCTATTTCTCTCTCTCTCTCTCTCTCTCTCTTTCTCTCTCTCTGTATTCTCTGACGACTTGCAGGCCCATGACTTACAAGCATATAACTTTTCCACTTAGTTTCATCCTCTGTTTTTCTTTTCATACAGGATTGTCCTGAAGAGAGTAGGAACAGATAAACAGTTGACAAATGCATTAAGAAATAGGAAGAAGTGGTGGATAGGACACATTCTAAGGGGGAAGGTCTATTAAAAGAGGTCATAGAAGGTAGAATGGAAGGAAAAAGAGGCAGGGGCAGGCCGAGATTAGGTATGTTATATGATTTAAAGACCCACTCATATGTGGAAATGAAGAGGAAGGCGGAAAATAGAGAAGAGTGGAGGCGTTACATACCATGGACCTGTAGGTAGGCAGTGCACTAAGAGAGAGAGAGAGAGAGAGAGAGAGAGTGATAAGATTGTCCAGCACATCTATTATTTCTCATATTATCCAGTCTTCCTTCCAAGATAGACTACTGAATCTACTGTATGCTCTATATTAAATCTTCTTAATAGGAAGTCTACTTAAAGGCTTCAATTATATCTACGTGTAAGCTCTATTTTAAATCTACTTTATTGAAATCTACTTATAATTAGAAGTATTTTAAATCAAACCGCATAATATGGATCCAGTTTTTGTGGAGGAATATTATCTCTGGGTACCCGGGGTAGTTTTCTGTTGAATTGCGATGCGTTTGTGTCAGACGAGACATCTGTCATATCAGTTGAGCCCGTCGAGTCTCCACTTCCTGATGGAGTCGTTGTAAGATATACGCCAACCTGAAATAATAATAACAATAATAATAATAATAATAATAATAATAAGTGGCACATTGACGAATGCAGCCTCCCAGAGCGTAGAGGAACCATTTTAAATATTTTTTCATCTTTCTTTTAATTAAATAAAGTCTTTTTTATCTTATATTTTAGCCCAGGGCCTTATACAGCCCAGGGCAATAAAAATAATAATAATAATAATCCTAGCATATGACAGTGATCTGTCCTTAGGATATGAAGTTGTTCCGGTGGCCACTAAAACCATGGGCCCGATGAATCCCGAATGAGTTGAATTTATTAATGGCATAGGCAGACTTATTGCAGAGTAAACCGGCGATAAGCGAGAGACATCTTTTCTTTGGCAAAGGCTTTCCATGACTTTGCAAAGACTTCATGCAGTCTTCTTCAACAATTCTTTTAAGCCGATTGATGACCTCGAGTAGCCGGGCGGCGATTCAGAACGTATTGCTCGAATCGTTTCTATCAAAAATCGGGTTCTTTACACCCGGGGTAAAAAAATAATTTTAAAAAATAAAAAATAAAAATAAAGGTTTAACGTCAATTTCCTCATTCAAGGATGATGTCAGGGACGCCCCCATCACATGTCACTACAAATCGATTCACCCCAAACGATCTAAAAACATGTAATGAAGAGAAAGAAAAAGATCCTAAACGGTGCCGGTCCGGTGATCAAAAAACAGTCAGACAAGAAGAAAAATCTATAGTGAGAAGAGATGTGGTTTCAACTTACAACGGAAAGTGAAAGTAGTAGAACATGAGCGAAGATCAGGAGGCAGAGAGAGAAATAAATATATTGGCCTGGTTTTAACATCCGTCTTAGGCCTAACTGTTGTTTCGTATTAGAAGATTTATTATTGGAGATGGTCAGACTAAGATACGAATAGAAGATCTCAAGGCTGTCGGTGAGGTTTGCAAGCAACAGATACATTCTAATGCTAATAAATGTAACGTTTTTTCGTTTACTCGTTCTTCTATTTATTTATTATTCGTTTCATTTTTTATTACACATCGGTTAGACGCATGTGCTAATTTTTCCCTGCTTAGGTTATTGTTCTTGTAATTTTTCGTTATTTCCATCTTTCCATGATTATTGTAATTATTAACCGTTGCATATAGGCAATCTCCTCGTGTTGTGTCCGGGTTGCTGATGAAGGAGATCAACAGTGGATTGCAGGAGTCCTAAAAGGCGACAAATCACTATTATCCAAACCAACGTCAGAAAGGACATACGGTTGGTGAGCGCCTAGGCTCCAGAAATTGCTTAAAAATTTCTAATGGCGACCATGTTTAACCGGGATCCAAAAGAAGAAGGAGATGATGATAATGATGCTACATATAAAGGACGCTGTAGTGCATTGCAATTATAACGGATCGCAAATAAACTTCAAACATTTAAACCTGTCAATAACACATTTATTTCACTTCTTATTGTCTACATTTATTAAAATGTTAGTGTCTGCAGCGTCACATTATATGCTCTTATTTGACCTGGCTTCTTATTTCTGTCATATTACACTACCGTCATCCACACAATCAATCTATCAGTCAATCAATCAATAGGAATTTAACTTTCGGTTCCTCGCCAGAAGGCAATGTCAGGGACGTCTCAAGCAGACTCTGCATCAACAGACGCCAAACACAATATGGCGACTGAACATACATGTACAAAGACTACAATAGGAAGCGAGATACAGCTGAGATACAGCGAGATAAAGCGAAATACTGACGGGAGCCAGTGGCGATGTCGGTAAGATTCGACCGCGGATCAGTATGTGCAGGGTTCAAATCCTGGGCTCGCCCGTCACCGACATCGCTTTCAAGTGAGGAAACTGACGTTAACATTAGCTTTTTATACTTTAAAAAGTGTAAACCTAAGATCCGAGGCAACTAGTTCAAAATATTGACCTATGGCGGAAAAAGACGAGTTTTTACCTGAAAGTACTAATACAGTTACCAGATAGAAGATCTTGTGGCAGAGATTAACGTTGGGAGATTAATGTTGAGAGTAATGTAGAGATTAATATTAACTATAGTGTGAAGCAGAAAATATGAAAGAGTGTCTGTCAAGGTCTCTAATGTTCATTAAATTATTATAATCTTAATAACATTGACCTCGGCCTCGAATAGCTCTCTGAATTTATTCTAAAGGTTTCAATCACGAAAACGTGTTTAAAAATGAAAGGAAATTTAATAAATAAAACACGAATTAAATAGTACTTACAGACAGTGTACAATGAATCGAAAATATCCAACAGTTCTATCGCGCAAAATATAGTAACTCGAAATACATCCAAAATAAAATATTCGATCGCAAATTTAACACAGGCCTACGACTATAGGCACAAATTTATATATTAATAATCCAACGTTTAAATTTAAATAACGACCACAAAACTACTTTAGTAATTCTATTATAAGAACCTCTGTGTTCTACGTTAGCACCTACAAAACAAAGCTATCTCTGTTCTCTTACGTTTTCCTTTTATCACACTTAAGGTCTCCTCCACGGTCTTATCTGCTCACAGTTAAGCCACTATCGTCTATAACGTCTAGACGAGAAAGATCTGTATCTTTCCTAATATCTTTCCAAACATGTGTTGTATCCTCTATACCTTTTCCATGTGTCCTTGTAAACAAACCTTCACCTCTCGAATTCTTCTCTGACCAGGCTGCCTACCAATCAGGAGCCCTGAAACTATTTAAGCCCCGCCCACGACGGAGATCTGAACAGCTGACTCGTTTGATATTATCTTTGCATATAATGTATTAGGCTAGAAATTAACACTATACGTTATCAGTTACAAAACATATATACACTAATTAATACAGCAAATATGTGATCCTGACAGTGTCTGCTAATGGCAGATCTAAAGTCCGGTACAGTAAGAAGATTTGTACTGGAGGAGTGAAGACTACGAGAGGATTTTTAGATTGATAATAGGTCAGATAGGTAAGATGACTTACCTTAATTTTAACCTTTGCAAGCCAAGCATACAATATCTTGAATTTTTTGCGATGAGTAATGGGAAGACATTGTAGTTTCTTAATAAGAGTAGAAATATGAGAGCTGAATTTATTAACATTACATGCGATACGAGAAGGAGCATTTTGAAATTATTGAAAACGAATTAAAGGGGTTTAGGGAGAATATATTCAACCATTTCCTCAGCTACTGTCACTCAAGAGAACTGTTACCTCTTACTTGCTGTATAAATCTAGCTCGAAATGCGGAATATTACGTTCATATATTATATATTAGAAGCCAGAAGCCATACTTTTCCCAAGCTATAGGCTACATAAGGTATGGATAAGGCATAGCTTTTGTGAAGGGATTAACTGGTAGATCTAAGGAGTGCTCTTATGGAGCGAGAAAGCAGACTTTGAGTATGAATATGTACCTTGAACCTACCACTTGCCAGTGCACTGAAGAGAGATATTATATATTATACATGTATGCATTATACTGTACATGCATACATATTTAACCTATATTATATGCTAAACAGAAATCAAAATGCATCAAAATATCTACTATGCCTGCATATAGCGAGGTTCAATTAAACATCTTTGTCTTCCATTTAATAATAATAACAATTAGAGTGCCTCTGTCAGTGGCGGATAAAGGAATTTTCTAGAGGCCCGAATTTTTTTGACAGTGTACACATTTTTTGCTTACGCCCCGCCTTCTCAGAAAATTTGAGTTTGTGCAACTGAGTTCCCTTGCGTCCCCCCTTAACCACTGCTCTTACATACATATTTACACATAGTTAAATTACCATAAAAGCAATTAAAATATTGTTTAAGTTTCTTATTGGCGGGGCCTAAGGGGGGCCGGGGCCCCCTGGCCCTCCCTGGATCCGCCACTAGCTACTGTCGTCCATGACAACATCGAGCACTATTGAGACAAAACCAAGCCGGTGAGTAAAAGGAAAGTCCAAAACGGTACAAATTTCAAAATCCAAAAGATCAGTTAAAAGATTTAGCGCCATTGTGTTGCACAGTTGTAAGTCAATTACAATTTAGTTGTAATTTACAATTACAATTTGGTTACAATTACAGTTTGGTTGTAGTCACGTTTTGTTCTATCCCCAGGTGAGTCAGACCTCACCCACACCTTATTAAACTATCAGATATCATATCGTACGCCATCAGTCGAAATATCATTACGAATACAAAATCGTCAAATTAAATATTGAACATTCTAAGTATCGTATAATCCAAGTATCATATAATCTAAGTATCATATAATCTAAGTAGTGTATAATCTAAGTAGAGTATAATCTAAGTTCGTCTAATACAGGTACGATTCATTGTAAACACTGTACAATTCAAGTATCGTCTAATAACTATCCAATAAAGTCTTTTACTGTGTTGTGGCAACGTACAATTCAATTTCTATTCATTCTAAAATATTGGCCACAATTAACAATGGCACTTTTAAAGACAACTAAAAAGGGGCATTCTGTGAATATATAATATATTTGATCATCATCATCATAATCCATAAAATAATCACGCGAATATTTTTTTGTTAAACTAAGAACTTAATTGGCGTTATCGTTATTACTTGGATAAATTAACACACTGTGTCACTATCATAGCATATCTTATCATATCTTATCTGATCTTATCATAGCTTATCATATCTTATCATATCTTATCATAGCATACTGTAGCTTATCTGATTAACTATTCTTTAGTATAATTATTGTAAACGATGAATGTGCTCAGAGCTATTCAACTCTTAGTAGTGGCATATTGTTTCATTTATTTGTTGAATTATTTGCTTTGTTTCAAGTGTTGTATCGTGTGTGATGTTGGAGCTAATAAAATAAAATAGACAATCATCCCTTGAATCTGATTTAATCATTTAATATATAATATATTTCATTTAGCTACAGAAATTGTTACAAAATTTCCGATAACGAATAGACGTCAAAATAGTATCCTGACCGTAGTTAAACTTGGATTGAAGGGAAGACACTAAAGTGAATACATAGTATAATTTGTTTTGTCAATATAAATATATGCTAGTTGCAAAACGTTTCGAACGATCCCTATGATATGACACAAAAGTAACAAAATCACAGTTTTAATGACTATATATCACATAAAGTACACAAATATTTTCCTTAAATTCAGATGCTTCTTCTGATCACGACAAATAAAATTTTACTACTGCTTCTAATTTAAAAAAGAAGACAGACTAAGCAAGAACCTTGTTTGGAGCCACTGTTGTGGAAGCAGAATCCCCTGACGGTGAGCTTCCCGTCCAATCGGAGCCATCACTGAATCCGGCACCAGTCCTCAATGGCTCGTAACCCGCTTGCTGACTCTGGTTGGAGCCCCCCGGGGGATAGATACTAACCTCTCGTGTACTTCCCTGGTTGTACGGATTGTTGGGTTTTAGATAATCTCTGTCGTAGTAAACTGCTGAGCCTGAATCGAGCACCGTGAGGTAAGTACTGATACTACTGGCGTTGTCGACTGTAGACATGATTGCAGTGTGTATATCTCTTGAAATTTTTCTTTAATATGGATTTGTTACATAGTTTTGAACATAGTGGATTTGGAAATCCTTGCGGTAAGTATGAGAGTGGTAATGTATTAGGAAATCTGCATTGGAGCCGTAATCCTACCTAGATGTTTATCAATACGACAGGCAGTTAGATAACTAGTAACTGCATGTTAATGCATATACTGCATAAAAGTTCATAAAAGAGAATAATTATATATATTTAGGTATATATATATATGTATGTATATACACGTATCTAGAGGCCCTATGTAGCCGATATAGGCCTATATGCATATATATATATATATATATATATATATACATATATAATATACATATCAATTATATATGTATATATATATATATATATATAATTATCTATGCGCTGCACCAATGTTTTGTATCTCTGCGCTCTACCCATGTTTAGACTGTAAGTTAGAGACTGTAGGTTGTAGGTTACATGGCAATCTTAGGCTTACTTCTACTATAGGAGTTTTTTAAAGAGTATAATAAATGTTAAATATAAATATTCCTGAATTATTGAGCAGAAATGTTGGATCTAGGTTCAGTATAATATTAACATTTGATCTAGTTTGATATAAAGAAATAACTCCTCAATCAATTTTACAGTCTAATAATAGTATTAATAACATAATTATAAATAATAATAATAATAATGAAATAAATAATAATAATAATTGCCTAGAATAACTTTCAGAGATTAGCAGCTGCTCCATAGCCTATAATTAAAATTATATAATATTATTGTAATTTAAATTGTCTTGACTATGAAACTACAATAATAACAATAATAATAATGGTAATAAAAATGAGATTAATAATAATTATTATTATCATTATTATTATTACTAATATTGTCTCTCTCTCTTCAGTACACTACTAAGTGGCAGTTTCAAGGTACATATTAAAACTCAAAGTCTGCTTTCTCGCTCCATAGGAGATCAACAAGTTCATCCCTTCACAAAGTCTATGCCTTAAACAGACCTTATGTAGCCTACAGCTTGGGAAAAGTATGGCTTCTGTGGTGGTTTCCGGTTCCTTTCCTCAGTTAGATGGACTAAATTACCATTTAATCCTGGGGAAAATATTTCATGGTGAGGTGGGTCCCTCATGCCATCCTCAGCTTCTGCCTTAGTCGCCTATTACGTATACGCGACAGATTGTTTGCGGTTGCCCTATTCTGCAGTGGTCAAACCACACCCGAGCACAACACGGGTGATTAATGTTAACAGATAATAAGATATATGAGGCCCCAATGGTCAGAAGGATTCTGAGACTAAATTGTAACGAACAAACTTCATTTTTCTTAAATAAGCTCCAGGGCAGCAAGAGCAAATTTTGTTTGAATTTTGCATAGAATTTTAAGTCTGGTCAGCTATATCATCTTAGCTGTCATCTTAGTCATCTTAGCTATATCATCTTAGCTATATCATCTTAGCTGTGTCATCTTAGCTATATCATCTTAGCTATATCATCTTAGCTGTGTCATCTTAGCTATATCATCTTAGCTATATCATCTTAGCTGTGTCATCTTAGCTGTATCATCTTAGCTATATCATCTTAGCTATATCATCTTAGCTGTGTCATCTTAGCTGTATCATCTTAGCTATGTCATCTTAGTTATATCATCTTAGCTATATCATCTTAGCTATATCATCTTAGCTGTGTCATCTTAGCTATATCATCTTAGCTATATCATCTTAGCTATATCATCTTAGCTGTGTCATCTTAGCTATATCATCTTAGCTATATCATCTTAGCTGTGTCATCTTAGCTGTATCATCTTAGCTATATCATCTTAGCTATATCATCTTAGCTATATCATCTTAGCTATATCATCTATATCATCTTAGCTATATCATCTTAGCTATATCATCTTATCATCTTAGCTATATCATCTTAGCTATATCATCTTAGTGTCATCTTAGCTATATCATCTTAGCTATATCATCTTAGCTATATCATCTTAGCTATATCATCTTAACTATATCATCTTAGCTATATCATCTTAGCTATATCATCTTAGCTGTGTCATCTTAGCTATATCATCTTAGCTATATCATCTTAGCTATATCATCTTAGCTATATCATCTTAGCTATATCATCTTAGCCATATCATCTAATCTTAAGAAATTTACTTTCATCAGGTTATTGGTGTGCTGAATAAGGTCACTTGTACTGTAATTTGGGTTACATTGCTTAGCGATTCGGTAGCGTACTTTACTGATAAGTATAAGGTAAAGAATTCAAATCCGTATCAGATAGTTACTGAGTTCTACTCTCTGTCAGGTCGTTACATATAGTATCTTATAGAGCGGAAACGGAAACTACGACTTTTCTGAAAGCTTATTCAGAATTCAAGAGCAATTTCCAAATAATATAATATGACAATGGGCTTCTAAAGTAAATGTGAATGCTACACTAGCACGTTTATTAAAAAAATTTCACGTTTCTAAATTTAGGCTATATATGACCATCTGAAATAGGCCTATGTACATGTATGTAATTCAGACTATCATTATATATAAAAGTATTTATATATAATGATATATATATATTTTCATATTTTATACTATATAAAATTACAAAGTATAGGGCCTACTCTGTATAGGACCTATGCTGGACTTACATGTATACCCTAATTATACTTATACGCTTTAATCATATGCTGTATACATGTTAACTCATAAGCTTAAAACATACTTTACATATAAATATAAATCAAGGAATTCGAATCCCCTTGCCGTAAGATCGTTACTGCTAGTATCTTGGTGACTTTAGCAGCGAGGCGTTTTAAAAACAGTCGATAAAGTGTTAACTTGTAGAACTGTCACAATCTTTCGCTGTTTCACACATAGGCCTGCATCTACTTGAATTTTATAGCTATTCAATTCGTTTCTACATATCGGTTCTGCATGCTGTGACAAATATTTAAATAAAAATAAATACATCCACACACACTATATAATTATACTAATGATAATCATATGCTGTAAATAAATCAAGTATATAAATATTAAATATAGGCCTAGAGGCCTACGCGGAAGTAAATGAAAATTAGATATTCCGGGAGTATGAGGCATATTTAAAATACAGCCATTTTCTGACCAAAACCTTGGCCTACCATTGGCTGATGCCTGGCTAGGCTTTAGCTGAAGCAATCCTGTATTATTATATTCATTCCTTGTGAACTACACCACATTGTTCGACCATGTAAACTTCTAAATTTCACTAGCTTAGTCATTTTATATAATATTCAGTAGGCCTATTTATGTGCTAACAAAGAAACTTAAATATTAGCTAATACGCCCTGCTTTGTCGAAGTTATCTTGTTAAAGAATCAATTTTAAAAATGATAATAAAGCTGGAGATTTTAGACTTGAGAAATGAGCGCAATGTTGAAGTTAAGAATTACCGTGTCCGTGAATTAGGTGTCCCTCCCAAAACTATAGTTTGTCTAAATATTCTTAGTTAATTTAATCTGATGCTCTAATAGGAAGTGTCAAGTTAATACTTCTAAAGTTAAATATAATGCAGCTAGATAATGATTATAACAGGATACGGGTCCATAGCCTATCGTAATATATAACAAAATAGAATTTATACACAGACACCCGAGTATGGATGAATAGGTGTCATAAAAAACGAATTGGTGTCAAATGGGAACGAATAGGTGGCTGGAGCCAATGGCGAAGTCGGTAAGATACTCGACCGCGGATCAGTAGGTACGGGTTCAAATCCTGGGCTAGCCCGTCACTGACATCGCTTTCGAGTGAGTAAACTGACGTTAACCTTAGCTTTTTTAGCTTTATAGCTTCCATACGAATCATAAATCAGAGTCGAAAATTTGTGGCATGATAGCACGGCTACCGGCTGCGGATCGGTTGGCTCAGGGTTCAAATCTGATGTTAGTACGTCACTGAAATGTTTTACAGATAATAAGTAGACGTTAAACTCAGTTTTATCAATTAGCCTTCTATACGTAGTTGTAAAGGAAAACCATGGAAGCTATGAGGCTATTATTGATAACCATGGAAGCTATGGTGTTATCATTGATTAACCATGGAAGGTATGGGGTAATCATAGAAAAACCATGGATGCTATGGGGTTATCACTGATAAACCATGGAAGCTATGGGGTTATTATTGATAAACCATGGAAGTTATGAGGTTATCATTGATAAACCATTGAAGCTATGGGGTTATCATTGATAAACCATGGAAGCTATGGGGTTATCATTGATAAACCATGGAAGCTATGGGTTTAATATTGATCAACCATGGAGCTATGAGGCTATCATTGATAAACCATGGAAGCTATGGGGTTATTATTGATAAACCATGGAAGCTATGGGGTTGTGAAGATAACATGCACTGAATTTTGAAAACTTAGCGAATTATATTAGGATTTAATATATAGTCTAATAATCTAAATTACAATCGAGCGGCATCTATGACTTTCAGATTTTCAACGCCATTTGATTCTATTTTCCCCAGATAGACGCACAAATAAGCGACAAAGGATTTGCTTTGAAGACACTAGGTTCCGATATCAAAAGCAGGTCGGATCGGTCCGAGATGGAATCGCTTATGCCGCAACAAATCTCAACCAATGAGAGCTATCAAAGCGTATATAGTGATATTATTAAGTTTCTTATTGTTAAATATATTGATTTTAGAACATATGCGAACATCTAAAAAGCTGACAACCACGGAAATAGAACGCTCTACTATTGAATTTATATATTGTATTGTACGTGTATAGCTTACGCTGTTAGAGCGACATGACATAGTAGGCCTATGACATAGCGTTGATGATTAGTGCAAATAACGTGTCTTCATGCGTGAAGTGTTAGGTTTAGCCATAGACCACAACTGTCTACAATGAATACAGTTTATTATATTATTTGCCTTTTTAGGCTAAGAGAAAAAATGTGTAGAAAGGATCGAAAACGTTTAAATTTTAAATTAACTTTAATTTAGGTGGTAATTAATACATTACAATAGCAGCTTCGATGCTCATGACATTTGATCAATACTATTTTAGCCAGATTGAAATGAAAGATTAATTTAATTTAAAGAGTTAAAACTGTATTACATCACGCTCAAAACCATATAGACTAAGCTAAGTAGCTTTCCTTTGATCTGGGGCTAAAAAATTTCATAAACAAAAGCGACTTTTCGTTACTTTAAGTTTAAAAAGAACTATTAAAAAATTAACGTAATACAACGATTAATAATAAAGAATAAAATGAAAGCGAATTTATATCAAAACTAAAACATTGAGTACAAAAAATAAATACAATACAAAAATTAAATACAATACAGTAAAAATCGAACTTACAGGATTCCCTAGATAATTAATATTAGCTCTTTAATATTAGATAATTAATTATTAGATAATTATTAATAGATAATTAAGAATTTAATTATTATTTGATAATTATTACATTATTAATATAAGATAATTAAAATTAGCAAGTACTAGCAAAGGTCGCTCGTTTAAACTACAATAAATTTTGAACTGGAAATTATGAATATGACTGTGGATTTCCATTTCCTTTCTATCTGCTATAATTAGATCCCAATATTACTAATTAGTTAATTAATTAATTATTAATGAAAAAGCTCCAAATTGTAATGTTCGGTTAAATTATGTTATACTCAAGTTTTCAGGAGTAAACAAAGCAGAAAATTTGAAATAGATAATGATTCAGAATTGTCTAATATTGAAATAGACAGTGGCATCAGTATCTCTTCTCTCTCTCACTCTCTCTCTCTCTCTCTCTCCCTCTCTCTCACTCTCTCTCCCTCTTTAATGTTCTGCCCAGCGGCGTGTCCATGCATGGTACATATTCATACTCTTGAGTCTGCTTTCACGTTATATAAAGATCAATAAGTTTATCCCTTCGAAAAAGAATGAAGAGTGCCCAAACCTTAGGCAGCCTATAACATAGGAATAAATATGGCTTCTGAGGTGAATCCCTTTTCCTTCCTAAGTTTATGCTTCATCGACTCTTACGACGCGTGCAGTTGGTCTATTCTTCAGTGTCCCGGCCCCAACGCGGGAAAGACTTATTGAGAATTGATAATTGATAAAACTTTAGAATTGATCATCTTAGGGAAAATTTCTCAGACTTGATGTAGCATATGGGGCGGAATTTAGCGCACTCGATTAAGATGCGCGTCAGTTGAACGAAGTTAAGCTCCATCGCGCCGGTTAGTATTTTGTGTGCAACCACCTTGGAAGACAGAGTGCTGACAGCTTATGAAATAAAAAATCCCGAGAGTGATGGAAGGTTATTCTTAAATCCGCGCCGGCTGCAATTGATGCGCCAACAAAAGGCAACGATTACTAATAACCATGGAGAGGAATGGAGGAAATAACGAAAACTTTAAAAAACGGAAACCTAGAAAGGAAACCATGTAGCACATGCGGTAGGTCATGTGTGTAACTGTACGAACAAAAAAAATTCTTAACAGCGTAATTCATAGGATATCATTGCAGTTAAATTCTTGTACAGGAAAGCAAGATTAAGATCCATTATATTGTGCCATTTTTACAGCAAAATTTAGTTTTGATAGAGTCCAGAATTCTTGGATCACAGATTCACAATCATATCAAAGCTCTTATTATCTCTTCAGATATAGATTCAAATCAACAATAACCTCCCACCCCCGTTATAGGTCTACCTACTGCCTGCAGGTAAATGTTATTCAAATTGTGAGCTGGCTTAAAAGAGAATATTAATCTTTAATTAATTCTTTAATTCCGACTATCTCTGGGCTAGTTTTATGGATTTTAGAATTTTCATCAAAGATATATAAGCTGAATATAAAGGTTTTGATTTCACATGTGCAAATGTAAGTAATCGTATGAATAAGTGAATAAGTGATAAGTTATAACTGGTAAGTTATTTGAATATAAGTGATCATTTGAATCATTCGCGCAAATCTTATGATACTATAAAATTCATCAAATAAAAACTATTAACTTAACGCCGCCTTGAAACTTCAAGTTGAACGATGTATTTTTGCCATTTTGCTGGTCTATAGGCTGTAGGAACTAAGAAGCTTTTGTTTAGGCTTGCTTAGCCTTGCTAGTACCGGTGAGTGGTGAGAAATTCATCACTGTAAAGAAATGGCAGCTCAGGCAGTCTACGGTCGTGTGAATGGTCTTAAGCGTTAATGGTCGCGCTACCATTGCGGCGAGTGGTCATTGCTCTTGTTCTTATTAGAAGACAAAACCTGGTTAATAAAATACCAAGCATGGCTAAATTAATGTGAAACTATTAATCATAAGCATCATTTTATTGGAATGATAATCCATGATGACATCTAGCTTCTCTAAAGCGACATGTTCCGTAGTTGTCAGTATTCCGTTTATAGTTATACAAATTTGTATACAATACTGTTTATATTTAGGGGCGGAGTTTCAAGAGTCCTAAATGTTATAGCGCAAGCATCATAACTGGCTCAGCTGGTACTTGAATGTGCGACTACTTTGGAAAACACTAGTGCTGACGGTGACAGGCTTAAACCCCTGACATTGGAAGATTGTTCTTAACTCCTCGATATAGTTGCATTCTGAGCTATCAAAAGGCGGCCATTAGCTTATATCTAGTTAACTTATTCAAAAGGTATCAATAGCACGCATTACAGTGAAATGGTCAACTATTTTGATATCTATAACTTGTAACACATTTTTAAACCGTTAGGCAATTTCTTCCATTTTCCGTATCACCAGTCCAATGAATGTCCAATATTTTACTCTCAGATCAGCGCGGCGAAGAATCGAGCCCACGAGAGTTCAGTTCACCTCAGGATCTGTCATTAAAAACTTTTTAGTAGAGCCATTACACTTGGTGGTTCTCCTATGCCTTTGGGCTACCTAACACCTCAAGCAACTGCGCTATTGAGACATTCAAAACATCATAGAGAGAGCAGGCAATAAAGAAAATT
Source organism: Enchytraeus crypticus (assembly GCA_905160935.1). Classification (NCBI taxonomy): domain Eukaryota; kingdom Metazoa; phylum Annelida; class Clitellata; order Enchytraeida; family Enchytraeidae; genus Enchytraeus; species Enchytraeus crypticus. The sequence continues at coordinate 840,770 of CAJHZI010000294.1, read as the reverse complement.
ACAAAATATAGTACTTGAGCACGGAAACTATTAACAGTTGCGGATTATCATGTGTGTAACTAAAACATAAAGTAATCGTAAAATTTGCAGTCCATAATCCCGTGCGTACGTGTATATAGTATATTAATTTTGTTTTTAATTTCTTATCAGCTAATTTGATTTCCCTGGGAACCCCCTGAACTTCTGAAGGACGATAGCTTTCAATGTTACATATTATTGCTAAACATCATATTGTCAAGGAGAAAATAATGCCATTAGATTAGGCGGTTCTCCTATGCCTTCTTTGCCTTCATGCCTTCTCATTCCCCTTGCTTAGTCGCCTTCTAAGTATATAGTTTGTTTCGCATCCGAGTATAATTTGTCTTCGTTTGATCTATTTTACAGGGAGCCGGAGTCTCTCTCCTCTCATCAGTGCACTGCCAAGTGGCAGGTTCAAATTACATATTCATACTCAAAGTCTGCTTTTTCGCTCTATAAGGGCCTACTGTAGCCTTAGATCAACAAGATAATCCCTTCACTAAAGTCTATGCCTTATCCATAACTTATGTAGCCTATAGCTTGGGAAAAGTGTGACTTCTGAGGTGCCTTCCCGTTGCTTGCCTCAGTTAGATGGATTAATTACTATTTAATCCTGGGTGAAACTATTTCATGTTGAGGTGGTCCCCTACTGCCATCCCCAGCTCCTGCTATTATTATTATTATATTCCCATCTTAGCATTCAGAATATGGTTGCTAATTTAATACTAATATTCATTAGAAATATAATTATTCATTTATTATAACTATTAAATGTTAGTATTAATTAATAATAAATATTTACTACTACTACTACTACTACTACTACAACTACTACTGCTATTATTAATACTACTATTACTACTGCTATTACTACTACAACAACTACTACTACTATAATACTACTACTACTACTATTTTAATAATAATCATCATCATCATCATCCCTTGAATCCCAGTTCAAATAGTGTCGGGACACGAATAGACTGTCTCAAATCCTCTCTGTCCTACATCACATCAGTCAATCCCCTATTTGAGAATTTTCCATTCGTTTAAATTTTTTTAGCAATTTCTGGAGCCTAGGCGCTCACCAATCGAATGCCCTTTCTGACGTTGGTCTGGATCTTAGTGCTTTAGTCGCCTTCTACGACACGTGCAGTCACCGGTTGGTCAATTCTTCAAACAACCCGGACACAATACGGGGATCTTATTTTAATAATAATGATTATTATTATTTTAGTAATTCTTATTATTACTATTCGCCGGGAAGTTACATAATATTTATTAAAATAATATTTAGAATTTTATATTACAATTATATTTTATATATACTGTAATTCGCCCATGAATCAGAAGCTTACTCTGCGTGCATACGAGTTATTACAAAACTGCAAATCATCAGTGCCTCCATGTGGGATTCAGTAACAGAGAACAAAACTTAGATGAATTCAACATACGTATCCGATGAGTAGACTGAAGCAGATACATTGAAAGAAAAATCACTTACATTTGCTACAACAATCTACCAGGTTTGTGCTACCACACACTGCTGGTGCTCTTCGACCACAACGATATCTAACAATTAGTTTAGCTACTATAGTTCAACTTTGAGAGTACTCATCGGGCAGGATAACCCTCGAAATTATTGACAAAGAAAAAACTCGTTAACTAAACTACTTTAATGAACAAATTGTTAATATAAGTTGTAACACTCTTTATTACTGTATTATAAAGACATTAGAGATTAGATTAGTTTGAAATGCACTGGTAACGGATATCAGTGTCTTTATCACATATACATGTACACAATATTACCTATCGTCAACAAAAATGTTTTGTTGTTGAAAGATAGATTCTAATAGATTCCCACAGATCCTAATTAACAATTCTAGCAACAGTTACACATTTAAAACTGAAATAGAAACATACTATAGCTCTTAATACAATGAGCAATTAATAGTTAATCAGGACAGTAACTGCTAAATTGACCTATTAAATTTCTTTCTTTTCAAAATCCCTATCTCCTCTCTGTAGTTATCATTTTATATAACATCATCTTCTTCCCATCAATCACACTTAATCATTCAATCCCACAATCAATTTAACTAGGGTCGGGATACGAATAGACCTTCGTATCTCCTCTCTATCCCATATCATATCATCAGTCCAACACTCATTTTTATATTTATTTTATAAAAAAATTTAGCAATATCTGGAGCCTAGGCGCTCACCAATCGAATGCCCTTTCTGACATTGGTTTGGATCTGGGTGCTACTAAAGCACCCAGATCCAAACACATGAAACGTGCACGTTCTACGACACGTGCAATCGGTTGGTCAATTCTTCATACAACCCGGACACAACACGTGGAAAATTATCTTTTTACACAACATGAATTTTTAATACATTAATAGTTTAAAAACTATCTTTAACATTTTAAAACAGTTTTTATAGTATTTTTATAACTAATTTACATTTATCACTCATCACATAGAAAATTTCGAAAAGTCCTTAATAGGAATTCTTCGATTTGACTTACAATGCTCAAGTATGCCAAGAAATGAAATAAACAGTTACACAATCACTAAAGAAACATATCGGAAATAGTCTATGCAAATAATACGAGATATAGACGACAAGTGAAGAATCGAAAAATTAGATCTAATTAATAGTCTTTAATGTTGATCGGAGTCTCACTTTGCACCCAGCCAACAGTCGTTCGTAGATCTTTCAGTGTTACTCAGGGTGAAGGAGATTAAATGTGTCTTATGGTACCTTTTCTTCCGCTGTGTAGTAAACGATGTTACTTGAACCTGCAGAAACAACAATAACACAGATAATCACCATCATATTTCATATTTAAACAATTATAAATCGTCAAGTTGTCCATTGTTGCGATAGCACATTTTCCAATAGCAACGATGCCGGAATACATTATAGCATAATAATGTCAGAGTCTAAGAACAATAGGTTCATAACAATGATCTAATGAATAATAATATCATTATGTCATTGCTAACATAATGACATCTTCGTCATATTCCCTTGAATTCAAATTTAACTATATATTTATTTTAATCAATCTATCCCATATCCAACATCGCCAGGCATTCATGAATCTAACAAATGCGAAGCTTTATAGCTTCAAAGTAATGATCTAATGAAATCTGTATTGCTGCAATAATGACAAAAATAATTAATCAACGAAATAATTTACAATAAATTGAAAAAAAAATGATGCATCACATCATCACAGACATGACACGCCATATTACCACTAACCTATACAGTATACAATCACACGTATGAACTATCGGAAGAGTGAGATTTAAACTATTTTATATATTTTTAATTTAAATGATTTAAAACAAGCAAGAAGTATATTCGATAATGAGATATATACATTAAATAAAGGCCGGAACTTGAATCCATGATGTATGTGTCAATTTAAATCAAAATACTAATCTCATTAAATTGAGAGATATTGAATTTTTATACTTGCACCTCTTGGCTGCAGAGATTGTATCCTGCAAATCTGAAAATACATATACAACACAGGTTTACCTAGCAGTTATGTTGAATTATATTTAATTTATTATTTTTATACAATATTTTAAAATTTGGAATCTACCACAAATCAAGCTAACATTGCAAGGCTGCCAATATGATATTTCATTACGGCGATTGCTATGGAGATTTTATTAATGAATTAACTAACGCAAAGCTAGTGAAACAAAAAAATTAAGTTAATATTATTGCAGCAAAAAATGATCTTCATGTATAATTTTAAATATATTCGTTCAAAATGGATAACTTTGAATATATCAGGAGTTTCTCTGACGAATGATTTAAACTAATCAAGTTCAAATTCAGAAAATGACGCATCTCCTGAAGCTGTAGGAAGGGATTTTGTTATGTCAGTGACATTAATTTGCATTGCTGATTGCAGAGCTACTGCATAAATAAACCAATATGTACTCATTTGCAATTTTTCTCAATTTAAGGCACAGCTCTAAAATATTTAAGATAACTTATATCTAAGCTTTTCGAAGTTTCGTGATACAACATAATTGCAAATGCAAATTTAAAAGCAGAAAAAGCAAGAAGCAATCAGTACCAACCTTTATATAGAAAGGCTTGTGCTGCAAATAGATCAAACCTCCCATTCTTGCTCCCCTCACTCATCGCGCAGGAATTTTTCGACGGCGCGTCTCTCTGTTCTGTTGGCTTGTCCATCTTGATAAGTTTCCGTAGTTCACACGCAGACTCGGTTTTCCTGACAGACTGAGTAGCAGACTTGATGCCAGTTGATGGTACTGAAGGTTCTGCAGCTGCTGATGATTGAGCGCTGATGAAGGTTTGAGCCGGAGAGTCAATAGGAAGGAGCATTCCAACATGAAATATAGTCAGCTGCGAAGGAGAGGTGGTGGACATGAGATCAATGGGGCGAGACTGGCTGTTTTCGCACCGAGAGTACGACGAGATCTCCGAGGTGGTGATTGAACCAAGATTCTCTGGGTTGAATGAAAGAATGCGGACATCACCGTCATAGTCCATATCAAAACCGAACGATATCTCGAAATTCTGCGGTATCGCTTCAAACTTTTCTCTCCATTTATCACAAAAGATAACTGGCTCACGTGGTACTGGATTGTTAGAAGATGCTGAACAGTTGCCCTCGTCAAGGACAGAGTCAACACCGGCTTTCATAGCACTGCCTTTAGCAGCCAAGAAACTAGAAATTGACGAAGATTCTCCATCGTTACACAGAGTTAGATGAACTTGAGTAGCACAACTAGTAATTTCAGTTGGTGCAACAATTTCAATGCTATCTGCCTCACTAGCTAGAACTTCATTAGAACTTTTAGCATGAACAGTTTCAGTTGCCTTAGTATCTAAGGAGGCTACGGGTATCTCATTTGAAATTTTCTGCGAGATCTGTTCTATGATAAATTTCGAACATTTTACACCAGAGACAGTGCTAGCTTTATCAGCCGGACGGCGACGCCTTTCTTAATAATGTGTTTGTGCGTAGATTCAAAGCAACAATGTAAGGAGCAGACCCTGCCACTCCGGGTGCCGTGATTGGTGGAGACTCTTCCGCGTCATTCAGCAACATCTCGACATTGCCGTAATGAAACAATGGTCATTGTTCTTGCTCACCGCTATGGTTATCCGTCCTTTTCTTAGTCGGCTGCTTTTTAGGAAAAGCGGCAATTGTTGTATAGGCAGTGGAGTATTCCTTACTTGCTGTTGATATGTTCTGATCGCGAGTTACTCCTAACAGTTTAGCATCAGCTGATTTCATCAGATCAGGAAAATCGAACTGACTAAGGGTTCCACGAGATTAGTATAAGATTCTGCAAGGGCTTTGACATTTGAGAGCCCAAAGTCACTAGAGCCTGTTGTAGAGTTAAACTTTTGAGCTACATTACGCCCAGCTTGCTTTGACTGGCCACTTGCTTTGACTTTCTTCTTTTTGTTAACAGTGATAAATTCCTGATCGCTAGAGGACGAATATTCCATATCAATCCCCTCGTCAGTCGGAGGGAAGTCCTGTAGCGAAGATGAGGCGGCTTTCGCTTCTGCTTTGTTTTTCAGACCTACGATTGCGACTGACGCAGATTGGTGATTCTTGCCTGTGTTAGCCTGACTACGAGTGAGAGAATGGCTGTTGTTGATAAAGTCTAGCAGTTCATTTATTGGTCTATCGCCTCTATACTCTGGCTGTTCCTCGGCTTTGTAGCTCAGACCAGCTCGACGCTTTTGCTTAGCGCCCTTTCTCATCGCTCTGCTCTGCGGGTAAAGACTCGGCTCGGCGCTGGAGCTTCCGCGGACAGGAATGCCTTTATATCCAGAGAGAGGACGATTACCGCCACCGATCACCGGGTGATCTCCACAATTGCTCGTCAAACGTCTATAGATGTCTTTGTCGTTGCCTTCTCTGCCTATGGTCTTCGTTGCTATTACACAAATAAAAAGGATACAAGCATTATAATTAACCATATCTGTCACTTTTAGTCTCACATGTTTCAAACGCTACGCAATTTTGTTATTTTTGTTGTAACCAGTTCTGTTAATGTCCGAGATTTCACTATTAGACCAACACATCAGGCATTTAAAACTTTATAATGTTACATGACGCCTCTAACCAATATGCCATAAATACATTCAACCAATAAAGTAAATCAATGAAAAATAACCAATGTCCATTTAAATAATGAAACTAAGTACCTAATCACTAGATGGACGTGCGCAGAACAATTTACCAATCCACATTGATACGTTTATATTTATCGATTTCGGAAGAAGAATTGAAGAGTAAACTATTCATTCAGTTAATAATGCATTCTGAAATATTTAGCTCACTGCTCTCGAATAGAAAAATGTATTCTATATTACTTTCAGCACATTGCATTGAGCACATGTACTCAATATGCAATGGGCACAAGTGATGAAGAAAACATGCATAAATTCGAGAAGAAGTTATGAAAAGCATGCAATGAAAGAATGTTCATCATGCATTTAAGGTAGGTAAGAGAAATAACATTACAATTTCTCGAAAGACTACACATGCACAGAATATTTATAATGTGCAAATATAATGTAAAAATATTTAATCTATACTAACCTATTAAGTTAGAAGTAGCATCAAAATTCTGACAGAATTTATCAAAATCCGCATCCCTGTTTCTTATAGATTTGATCACCATCGTGCTGTAACTATTAGTACTATTTTACTAAAATCGTAAAGCTACTATTGCAGTATTTAGTAAAACGCAGGAATTAATTGCAGATCCGAATATCCTCAAATATTTTAAACTCGATATTATCTAATCTCTAATCACTTTTTTTAAAGCAAACTTTAGACTAAGTTTCAAGAGTCTGAATTAAACTAAATTAAACTGAATATATGTCCGCCGTCATCAAATATGAACAGGAACTGATCGTATTGTCGAATGTGTCCAGAATGACTATTGGCGTCGTTTAAATACGTAGTATCCCGAAAAAATTTTCAACCAATCCAGTGCATCCAATAACACCAGACAATTAATTAACTTGGGTGCGGACTATGCTGGAGAAGCTGAAGCGCCATTGGTTAGGATAGTCAGCATGGTGAGATATTGCGCAACACAATTAACTCACAAGCTTCAGTTCCACACTGCTCAAGCCTTGATATTCTTAGTTAAATATTTGACATAGGCATATCTACAGCTTCATCACCCAAGCTACTGACAGGCTTCATGTAAATGCAAGCCGTTAGATAATCATACGCACAAGCTATATATATAGTAATATATATATAGTAATAGACCTTTGCGAAACTCAAAAATTCCAACCAATAGGAAGCAAGTGACTTGACCTAGATCGATCTTCGTTTCTGGGTCAGTTCACTTGGCGTCGTGAACCCAAGGAAGCCACATAATTCTTGACAAAATATACTTAAGAAATATGTTCTGAAATCATTAAATTTGGTAACCAAATCTTTAAAAGTTGAATTGATAGCCATATAGATATGATATCTAATGTAATTGAATGAAATATAATGAACCTAATTACCCTGCAATAAAATCTGATTTTGCAAAATTTCCGTAGTTAAATATTTAATTTATAGGCCTATACTCTATTACTCTGTGCATGTAGTCCACTTTGATATTGCATAAAAAAATTAAGAAGGGACTTTTCTTATCATTTCTAATGTTATCTTGATAACACTATCCAATACAAGGTCTCAAACGTCTTAAGGTTATTTTAGGTTCTATACCGTATAAAATTAGGCCTATAACTCTAGATTACTATGGTGCTCAGATGATATTCTTTTTCCCTACGATTTATTTTGCATTATTTATCTTAAAAATGCTGAAATTTAGTTAATTTTCGTCGAAAATGATTCAAAATAACATTGACTTAAATTGAAAAATTAACTTGCATATATCACAGTGCTATATTGTCGTCCATGGCCGCATGGCGCACTATTGAGATATATCCAAGCCGATGATCAAAATGAAAAATAACATTTCATGCGATTTTAATTGAGCTTAAACTATACGGCGTCATAATATTATTCTTTATTTCAAAAAATCTTGTTCTGGAATTACCCATAACAGGAAAAATAAATGAATGCGGTGATGGCGAAATGAAATAGTGCTAACACTAAACTTTGACGGGCTTAATTACATGTACTTGCTTAATAACATGTATTAATGACGGTCAATTGTAGTATAATCATATTTATATACCGTTAAATATATTTAATGCTTTTAACAGAAGTACAGAATGAGCACAATCTGATAATAGTAATTGTATAGTCTATGATTATTATATGCAATAGTTTAATAAGTAAATATATTTAACTTTCCAAATTCAAGGATTTTTCCTTAAAAATTAACTTATTAAAGTTTTGAAGGGGAAAAATCGGACCTTCTGGGAAACCACTTGCACAATATTTCAGTTAAAGAAGGCCATTAAATTATTAATAATTTATCATTAACTTATTTTAAGTTATGCATAAACCCTTCCGTCATTTTTTTGCTTTAGAGTATGGACGTAGCCTTGAGTAACAAATTCAGTCTCTTTCTGGTGCATTTTGAGGATAACTAATTTATTTGGATAGTATTTTATTGAATTATTCTCCGGAATTAATATCAGATGATTGCTAGGGAATGGCATTATTATATTTTATTTTGTCCCTGTGCTCAAGTTTTTTTACCTGGGTTGCTAGGTGACCGAGTGATCTTTTCTCCTGTTCTTATGTCTCGCAAAGGTCTATTACATCTGACAAGCTAACTAAGAATCACAACTATTTACAACCAGTCTGCAATTTCAAAGGCATTCAATTTCAAGATGCAACAGAGTAATTTATAATTTATTTTTTATTTACATTTTCCTTAGATAAACCCACATACAACTACACAATTATGAATTGAATTATAAATCAAAGCAAATGATATACATAACAAATTTATTATCTATATCATAATGAACCTTTTTCCAGAAGAGGCCTTGAGGACTCATCGGGACATTGAAAAATAGAGCAACCGTAAACTACACGTGCCACAAGAGGCGACTGAGCAGGATTTGAGAAAGGCAACAAGTAACCACCTCAGAAGTCATATTTTCCTAATCAATAACCTACTTAAGGTGTGAGTAAGGCAGAGTCAATGTGAATTGAAAGTCTATTAAAATTATTAATCTATGTAGAACTCTTATGGGGCGTGAGTATGAGGCTCTGAGTATGTACCCTCACTACCCTGTACCTGTCACTTGGCAGAACACTAGATAGAGAATTTAAATTATATATATATATATATATATATATATATATATATATATATATATATATATATATATATACAAGCTGAGGCAAAAGTAATAATCCCATTGCGAAATCTCAATAACTTCAACAAAACTCAAAATATCTGTACCAAATTTGGAAGCTTCTTGAGGAGGTATTTCTGCAAATTTGATGAAAATCTTTATGGCGGTAACAAAATTACAGCGTTTCTAGGGAAAGAGTGCAAAAATCAATTTTAACATGTCTTATTTTTACCAAAACTCTTAATAACTTCGACAAAACTCAAAATAGTTTCGCAAAATGTTCAGATCTTCTAAGGGGTAATGCTTGCAGATATCCAGCAAATTTGGTAAAAATATATTCAGAAGTAACAAAAATACAGCGTTTCTCCGGAAAAAGTGTTAAAATCATTTTTATCAAGGCTTATTTAAACAAAACTACCAGATATTTTCTTCAAAATTTAGGAATAATTTTAACAGAAGAACGACTTTTAAGCATCTTTTATTGAAGCAGCTAACAAGGTAGTGTAGGCTTATACTCCACCACTTAAATAAACGGCCCTTTTCAGTGTGTTTCTTTTTCTTAAAATGGAACCACTGATATTTCGAAAAGCGTTGTTGAACTTGATTTTAGCACTTTTCTCGTAGAAATGCTGTAATTTCGTAACTACGGAAAATATTTTCACAAAATCTGCAGAAGATCGCAGAAATTCCTCCCCTAGAAGCTCCGAAACTTTAGTAAAGATATTTTGAGTTTTCTTGAACTTATTGAGATTTCGCTAGGGGATTATGTTTTGCCCCAGTCTGTATATATATATATATATATATATATATATATATATATATATATATACATATATATATATACAGTATATATATATATATTATATATATATATATATATATAGTATATATATATATATATCTATATATATATATATATATATATATATATATATATATATATATCTATATATATATATATACATATATATATATATATATAATATATTATATATATATATATATATATATATATATATATATACATGCAAATTATATACAGTCTTCAGTATATATACAATTATATACAGCAAATTTGTCAATAGTATGAAACTATGAATCAGACACTCTCGAGTGAAACACTGATTTATTGTTATTGTTATTTAATCGTATTTTCACAAGTTGCTTGATCTAAATTGATTATATATATATATATATATATATATATATATATATCTATATAATATATATATATATATATATATATATATATATATATATATATATATAATCAATTTAGATCAAGCAACTTGTGAAAATATATATATATATATATATATATATATATATATATATATATATATAATCAATTTAGATCAAGCAACTTGTGAAAATATATATATATATATATATATATATATATATATATATATATATATAATCAATTTAGATCAAGCAACTTGTGAAAATACGATTAAATAACAATAACAATAAATCAGTATTTCACTCGAGAGTGTCTGATTCATAGTTTCATACTATTGACAAATTTGCTGCGAACAGCTTTCTTAATAGCCAAAACTAATAAACATAATTCCATATATATATATATATATATATATATATATATATATATATATGTATATATATGTATATATATATATATATGTATATATATGTATATATATATATATATATATATATATATATATATATGTATATATATATACAGTATATATATGTTTATTAGATCGAAACACAGCATAGGCCTATACCATACAAAATGAAAACAAGCGCACGAAAATAGTCAAATTGAATAGAATGCAAAATAAAAATAGCATCAATCAAACAATTTAAGCCGCGACAGAAGCAATAGGCCATCAAAGAGAACGAGAAGCGTTCTATCTAGTTGAACACCTATTTATCCAGAGCTATTAGACGACAGTATCATACAGTAAAATAATAAAGTAAATTCTAGAAACCATTGAGAAAGAAAATAACACTAGACTATCACTTAAATGAAAATGTTGTCAACAGCCATTTTGTCCAATTTTACTAAAATCTCTAATTTTCCAATTACCATTTAATCCTGGGGGAAAATATTTCATGGTGAGGTGGATCCCCTCTTGCCATCCTCAGCTTCTGTCTTAGTCGCCTCTTACATGCGCGCAGCAGATTGTTTTGCGGTTGCCCGACGCTGTAGTGGTCCAACCACACCCGAGCGCAACACGGAGAAATAAAAAATATAAAGTATTAAAGTATGGAATGAAATTAATAATCAAGAAAAATAAAATGATGAGGTGTCTAGAAAAAGAGGAGAAAGAGTCAATACAGAAATAGACGTATCTAGAGATTTAGATATATAGGACACACTATAACATAAGATGAGAAGTGTGGAGTAGAAATAAAATGTAGGCTATAATTACTCACGCAAAACAGGCTTTCAGTAAGAGGAAAGAAATATACTAACAAAAAGTTTGCGGAAATCTACAAAGATAAATTAAGCTTGTATTTTCCCACCAGTGATGGAAAAATAGTTTTCAAAAGTATTTTTAAAATAGCCTACTTTCGATATTAATTCTTAAAAGTATTTGTAAATACTAAAAGAAAATACTTTTCAAACGTATTTTAAAAGTAGACAATAACATAGTATTTTAAAAATACTTTAGAACTTACTTTTCTAAAATACTTTTTTAAAGAGATTGTCAAGGCAATGACCTGTACTACTTAGATTATAGTATGCACAGGGACGGATCCAAGAATTTTTAAGGAGGGCCCGAAATTTTTTGAGAGTGAACACATTTTTACTTACGCCCCGCCTTCTTCGGGACATGTGATACAACCAGAAAAAATGCTGTTGGGGGGCTCAAAATTTCTCAGTAGCCTATACTGCTCTCGGGTTATAGAGTGAGCGTTTATCCCCGTATCTTACCCCCCACTCATACCAGTACTAAAGTCAAGGGAAAGGCTAAAATGAATAACATCCTTCATTTGTTTTGGAATAAAGTCGGTTAAGTTGTTTACCTCTGAAGAAACTCAGCGGATCTGGACAAATGGCAAAAGTGACATAATTTTGGCGGTAGGGGGGGGGGGGGCTTAAGCCCCTCCCAGCCAAGGCTGTTTGCACCACTGCTCCGAGACAGAGTTTACAATTTTTACTTACATCCGTTTTCCTCTTATAGGCAGTCGTTAAAATTGAAAATTGAGAGCTAGTGAAACGGTCAACATTTTTCGGGCCCCCTTCTAATATATGGGCCCTTAGTGAGACCCATATTTGAAAATATTCAAGCTAGTGGAACTATTCGAGGTCCCTCTTGTTCTCCCCACCCCCCCCCCCCTTAACCACTGCCCTTGAAAATATATGTGCACCCTGAAATTGCCATAGAAGCAATGAAAATATAGGCCTAGTCTAAAATAATTTATCGGCGGGTCTAGAAGGGATGGGGTTCGGACCACCTGGATGAATATGCACATAGTTGGTTGAAATAAAAAATTTAAATTATATATTAAAAAAGTTAAAATATTTTTTACAAATTACTAAAATTTAACAAAAATTGAAATTTATTGAATGAACAAAATTTAAGGAAATCAAATTTGAAACAAAATAGTAAAGAAAATTATTTTGAAAAGTATTTAGAAAAATACTTTTGAAAATACTTCAAAATACTTTAAAAAAAAGTATTTTGAAAATAGAAAATAAAATAGTACTTTTTATTTAGGCAATCCCTTTTTATTTTGAAAAAGATTTTGTGCCAATCACTGGTAAAGCTTTTAGTTTGGACCACGCCTTGTACGGTTGTAAAATAAGGACGTGTAAGGAGCATATCAGGAAACAACTGGAAGCATTCGAAATGTGGCTCAGAAGAAGATTTGAGAAGATGAAATGGACTAACAACGTTACGAAAGGCAAGTGCTAAATATATGATTCACATGTTGACCATTGATTAATATATATATATATATATATATATATATATATATATATATATATTATATATATACTGTATATATATATATATATATATATATATATATATATATATATGTATATGTATATATGTATGTATAAGGATTACAAAAGATGAATTGTTCGGTACATGTCCTGAGAATGGTTTATTAAAAGAGTTAATTTAAGACAGAATGGAAGGAAAAAGGTTAAAGGAAGACCGAAACTAGGGATGCTGGACGATATGATAGCCTAACTATTAATAATTGGTAAGTTGATGTGAAAAAATTGAAGATAGAAATATGCGGATAAGTTATATACGCCATGGACCTGCCAATAGGTAGTCCACTAAGCGATAGATATATATATATATATATATATATATATATATATATATATAGAGAGAGAGAGAGAGAGAGAGAGAGAAAGAGAGAGAGAGAGAGAAAGAGAGAGAGAGAAGCAGAGAGAGAGAGAGAGGGAGGGATTAAATATCAAACAATGTGCCGTAGGTTTCATCTTTTAAATATACATTTATTACCATAACATGTCCCATTTACTGTATGATAGGCTACAAGTCCATTAATAGTAAGCCTACTTAAATATAATGCTTAGGTTTAACAATGACTTAACTTTTATATTAGCCTAACTTAATTAAGATAATTTATAGAGATCTACAGTGTATAAGCAATAAACTTACATAAAGAACTGCTGCTACCAATTATGATAAAAGCTTTCTTAAGGAAGCTTTATGTAGGCCTACTTGTACTAATATTTTTGGTAATGTGGGTGTAACTTCCAGATCATCAGTAATGTGGGTGAACTTCCAGATCATCAGAAGCCCAAAAGGCTTCTCTTCAAGATGTCAAGTGTGCCGGTGTATGCTGAAATGTGAATATCCGAGATTTTGCTCTCTGATCAGTTCCACCAGGATTTGATCCCAGGGTTCAGGACCAGCCGTTCAAAATTTCAATTTCATGCCATTATCCAACGCGCGCTTACACACTTATTAGCCGTTGAACATTCGATCATATTAAAAAACTGTTTTAATAATCTTTAATCTATCAATATCGCAGTGGCAGAGGCGTAAGGTAACATAACGAAGCTTTAAATCACAGATCCTGAGTTTAGTAGAACTCTCGTGGGTTCGATTCGAGGCAGAGAAGAATAAAATCTGAAAGTAAATTTTCGGACATTCACTGGACACAGAAAGTGGACTAAATTGCCTAACGGTTTAATCATGTGGTACTAAAAGCGATAGATATGAAAATGGTTGATCATATATTGATATCACTATAATGTATGTTATTGAACTTATTGCCCTTCTCAATAATAGGGGACAACCAAAGATGGGGTCAACAGTCACAACAGCGCTGTTATTATTGTTGACTTTTTACGTGTCAACTTTCTAAATGACCATTTTGCTTACAAAAATAGAAATTATTTAGCGACTTTATTCAAATACGTCGATTATATATGGTCAATTTGTTGTATTACGCTATAGAGTTCTAAATTTTGTTGGGATCCAATTCCAAAATTACCTGACTCACGTATTTCTCTGTATTTGCATCTAATAATTAGTAAGAAGCTGGAGTTAAATAAAAACAAATTAAGCAGTCGAAGTTGTGATATATAATGTAACTTCAAAGCTGGTTGGGGGTTCCCAACTTCCCAATGTTTTGCTTTCTGATTGTGAAATTTTAATGTTTTAAGCCAAATTTTATTTATTATTATTGAATCGAAATAAATCGAAATTGAATAAAAAGTTTTAAGTACGTAATTCAGAGATAAGTGATATTCTTGTATTGAGACTTAAGTTGATATTTAAAGTTGAAATTAAATTTTAAGTGTTCTAAATTGGCTGAAAGTGATAAGTTCCAAGCTGGCTACCAGAACCGTACGACCAAAGGGTATGCACGCTTGAGTTTTTCTATATGCTTAGTTGAATTCTGAGTTTAATAAGAAATACGATAGTAATTATGTATGGGCTTACAGATTAGACTTGCAATTAAATTCTGAAGGGATGTAGACGTTATGGTTCCTACGGGGTTTTCTTTTAAAAAAGTAAACACGCACTATAGTGAAATGATCAACTATGTTGATATCTATCACTTTTAATACCACATGTTATATCCGTTAGGCGATTTAGACCATTTTGCGTGTAACCAGTCCAGTGAATGTCCGAGATTTTACTCTCAGATCAGCGCGGCTGTGATTTGAACCCACGAGGGTTCAATTAACCTCAGGGTCTGTCAAATGAAGCTTCATGACGTTACCCCTACGCTATTGAGACATTCATTTATTGAAATTAATTTATTAATTTTAATGAAGTTAATTTTAATTAAGTAATTAATGAAATTAATTAATTTTAATGAAAATTAATTTATTGAGACATTTAAGCAGCTGTTATGGTTAACCCTAACCCTACATCCCCGACACTTTAAAAAAAGCTAAGGTTAACGTCAGTTTCCTCGCTCGAAGGCGATGTCAGTGACGGGCGAGCCCAAGATTTGAACCCGCAACTACTGATCCGCGGTCAAGTATCTTACTGACTTCGTCAGTAAGATACTTGAAGTCAGTTCTGGTAAAAGAAACATCTCTAACATAAAAAGGCATCCCCTTGAAGTTAACCATCAGCTTACCATAGCAGTTGCTTGAAGGAAAACACTGTTGGTCTAATAACGTCTCCATGCATTGACCATTTGCCCCTCAAGTCATAGTGGACTTGATATCACTCCTCTCTATACACGTCTGCTACCTGATTGTGTTATTATAGTGAATGTAGGATAGGTAGCTTTTTATGATTTCTGGACTAATTTGTCTCGGCAGTATGTGTTAATGTCATAATGACGAATGCTCTTAATATTATTTTTGCTATGTATTGAAAATTTATATAGACTACTGTAGTTTTAACAATGTTTTGATGTTTACACTGTGAATTAAGTTTTAGATAATATCAATAAATCAATCTGTATTAAAGAAATATATAGCTAATGCTTGCTTTTATGATCGTGTTCTGGCTTCAATTTCCTCCAATTTTCTGCTGGATGTTTATGTGTAGGAGAGAGTATTATTATACATGTGTGCCAATTTTTATACTTAGCTGTTACTCGCACACAGCAGAGAGGGATGTGGAATGATGATGATGATGGTGATGACAGGCCGAGCGATGCCAACAGAAGAACTCTTGATAATCGTAGGCCCTCTATCAACAGACCTTCTCAGCGCAACAACAGAGCAACAACAACTCCAGCCAATCAGAATTGTGGTGCTGCCTGCGGTGAGGCTTCAGGGTGAGTGCATTTGAAATATGAATGTCTCAATAGCACAAAGGTTAGAGGTGTAGATAACGTCATGAAGAATTAAATGACGGATCCTGAGGTGAATTGAACCCTCCTGGGTTCGAATCCCAGCCGCCCTGATCTGAGAGTAAAATCTCGGACAGTCACTGGACTGGCTGTTTTAACGGAAAATGGACAAAGTTGCCTAACAGATTGCACATGTAGTATTAAAAGTGATAGATATCAATGTAGTTGATCATTTCACTATAATGTGTATTATTATTATGTTATTATTATGAGTGGTTGGAGCCTTTTACAATAATGTGACAATATAATGTTGTGTCTGCTCTTGCAGGTTATGTCTCTCTCTCTCTTAGTGCGCTGCCTACTGATGGGTCCATGGTATATAATGCCTCCTCTCTTCTCTGTCTTCCTTTTGCCTCTTCATTTCATCATATGAGTGAATCTTTAAATCATCTAACATTCCTAATCTTGGTCTGCCTCTGCTTGTCTTGCTTTCCATTCTGCCTTCTATGACCTACTTTAGTACTTCCGTTAATTAACTATTTCCCCTAAGAATGTGTCTTATACAATTCTTCTTCCTATTTCTTATAGCATTTATCAGCTATCTATATTGACACACTCTCTTCAAGACTTCTTCATTTGTAGCTTGCAGGTTACGTACGGAATGTTAAACATAAATTATTACTCTCTGAGTGTACACCTGATGTCAAATCTGTGGTATATATCTCCTTTAGGCAGGTTCTAACTCTACCTTTTTTCAAATTTGCATTTCATTTCTGCTAATTTCTACAAATTTGTTATCTAACATCTCTTGTCTCTGTTTTCTTCTTGTGATTATTTCTTCTGTTCAGTTAAAAGTTGACTTATCTGAAAAACTTCATTCGACTAACTATAGCCTCATACAGCACAATGCCACTTATGTTCTTATTGTTGAGTGCAATTATCAGCTGCCTGCCTGTACCCATCTCTCAAGTACTTCATCTTGTATAATTTTGCAGATCTGAGTAATAAGTTCATCCAACATATCCAGTGAGCTCCAGTTTCAATTAATGTTAAAGTTTCATTTTATTGTATCCACGCCAAAGTGTTTACTTTTTTATCATCATGGCTTTCTTTGGGCTGGACTTCGTAAATAAAAGTTAAATTTTGGGCTGAGCCAATGGCTTGTTGCAAAGTAGGTTGACAGTGGTCAGTTATATTAGTAGGTGCAGGGTTCTTATCCAGTTCTCTACCCATTACTGACATGCTATCGAACAAGAAACTGATGTTAAACCTGGTTTTAGCTTTAGCTTGTAAATATTATAAATTAAATAAAAATCATTGAAAGTTTCAGCTTCTTAATCACTGTAGTATACGACTTGTGTAAACTACAAAAAGCAATTTTTAATTTAAAAAATCAATCTCAAGTGCAAATTGACATTGCACAAGCGATTTCAGGTTTTAATTTCTGTAGTGCGTACATAATTTGGTGACGTCTAATTTAGTTTAGATTTTTGCTTTTTTTTAACTCTGTTATTAGACAAGAAGTTGTTAAGAATGTTATTTGCTATTATTCTCTCTTAGCAATGTATTTATTTATATTATTATATATTTATACTATTATTTATTTATATTATTAAATATATTATTGATTCTTGCTCTGACTATATTTTGTTTATTAGATAAATGAAAAGATTAATTTATTTGAGCGGATTCATTGTTAGAATGCAATAAGTTTTGGTATATAATTTTGATTTATTCTGCCACATGTATTATTTTAGATATCAGCCACGCTGCATAGCACCCAATCCTGATAGGAGGGCGGAGAATTCTAGAAGTTTGTATTTGCTTAGACTGCCTATTCTCAAATGTCATTTTAATTATGATTTAATTTAATATAACTTAGCTGTCTTAATCGTTATTTGTTTAGACCAGCTTAATATTGTTTAATATGTTGCCTTGAGATTAATTTTGCTGGTTATGTTGGCACCAAAATCTGTAGTAAAATTATAATTTATTGAAACTGATAACTGTCATATCTAGTTTGAATAATATTCTACACTATTGTATTTAAGTTTAATAATACCTACTGTAACACCCACAACGGAAATTTTTTATTACAATATTACTCAATTAGTGATCTATATCATAAATCTTGCTGAACGAGTGTTGTGTTTGCTATCGGAATATTCTTAAATCTTATTCACTACTAATGTGGATATATTTGATACTTTAATTAATATCAGGTTGCATAGATCGAATGGATGGCATGCTTTCCTGTTAAGCAGGAAGTCATCAGTTCAAATTCCATCTTGACGTTCTCTAACAGTATCTCATTTAATACAAAACAGATTAGAAAATTAATATGTTGCTTATTTTTCATAATTAGTTTACATGTAATATTGGAAATATATATATATTATTGTGTAATAATGCATATTATATAGTATATATATAAATATTTATCTTATATATTTTATATAATTTATATGCGTTCTATGCTTAATTGCGTTTAACATTATTGCTAATATATGGTCAATCAAGATATAGAGATGCAGAGAGATAGAGTGAGAGAGAGAGAGGAAAAGAAAGAGAGAGAGAGTGCTACATGGGACTAAGTTGGAGACATAAAAGTAATACTTAAAAAGAATTAAAAGTAAAACTTCAGTACTAAACGAGGTCTGGGCTGTACTATCTTCGAGGGCAGTTGTAGTTGTATTGGTATGTATGTTTAGATAAAAGTAATGTGTGTTTTTAACATTTGACTGTTTTACGGTCTTGGTTATGTTCTTTGTTCAGTTGCTAGAGAAGAAGCTGAGGAATACCGAGCTTATCAGCAGCAAAATAGAGCCAGTTATGTGTCAGAGATTGGAACTGTGGGTTAGAGCTGCCATTGTCTTTCATTAGTTGCCTTGTTTTTATTAAAACCTTTCACAGAGAAACTTGGTATCCAATGACGTGAATAAGTAATTTTTTGATTAATGATAAAGTTGATAAAGGTTTGGAGAACCATGTGTTGTGTCTGGGTTGTTTGAAGAATTGACCAACTGGTGACTGCACGTGTCATAGAAGACGACTAAAGCACTAACATCAGCACCAACGTCAGAAAGAAAGGGCATTCAGTTGGTGAGCGCCTAGGCTCCAGAAATTGCTACAGAAATTTAAACGAATGGAAAAGTCTCAAACAGGGGATTGACTGATGGATGATATGATGTAGGACAGAGAGGATTTGAGGCAATCTATTCGTATCCTAACCCTAGTTAAACTGGGATTCGAAGGAAGATGATGATGATGATGATAAAGGTTTGGAGAAAGAAAATTAGATGAAATAGTTGCGGAAAGAAGAGTAAGTTTCTTGGGCCACATATGAAGAATGCCTGATGATCGATATGAAAAGACTGCAATGAATTGGAAGCCAAGTCAAGGAAAAAGGAAAAGAGGAAGACTTAGAAGTACTTGGTTCAACACGATTAACACAGATTTGAAAACTTTGAACATTTCATGTGAAGATGCTGTGAGGGTGGCTAAAGACAGAAAAGAATGGAGGAATGTTGCTGCCCTATGTTCTCTTCAGAACGCAAGGAACTGATGCTGATGATTAAAGTTGAAAATTTTATATGCGTGGAACTGGATAAGTCAGCTATGTGACTCCATTAGTTGAGAAACTTCTCCATAAAAAATTTACAGCGCTAAAATAAAGAAATTCAGTCCTCAGTAGTAATCTTCTACGTATATATTCTCTATTGATGGGCAAGGATTCCTGTTTTAGTTATAAATAGAAGCTTAGCTAATAAAAGTTATTATGCAAAGGATTTTTATAGCTATGTGCTAGGTTGAGCATGTGCTAGGATGAGCATGTGCTAGGATGAGCCATGTGATAGGATGAGTTATGTGCTAGGATGAGCTATGTGCTAGGATGAGCTATGTGCTAGGATGAGCTATGTGCTAGGATGAGTTATGTGCTAGGATGAGCTATGTGCTAGGATGAGGTATGTGTGAGGATGAGCCATGTGATAGGATGAGCTATGTGCTAGGATGAGCCATGTGATAGGATGAGTTATGTGATAGGATGAGTTATGTGCTAGGATGAGCTATGTGCTAGGATGAGTTATGTGCTAGGATGAGCCATGTGATAGGATGAGCTATGTGCTAGGATGAGCTATGTGCTAGGATGAGCTATGTGCTAGGATGAGCTATGTGCTAGGATGAGGTATGTGCTAGGATGAGCATTTATCAAACAGCTGTCTGCTGACTGATCAGTTATCAACCAGCTGTCTGCTGACTGATCAGTTATCAAACAGTTGTCTGCTGGCTGATCAGTTATCAAACAGCTGTCAACTGACGGATCAGTTATCAAACAGCTGCCATATGCGACTAAAATTGCTTTCAACTTTCTTATGTTCCTTTTACGCAGGTGGAGGTTTAGTTTCTATGCAAGAATCAAGAGCTCAGATGCAGCAAGATTTGAATACTGCAAGATTTAAGAAACAGGTTAGCTTGGTATTGATTTTCAATGCAGTGAAATTAAACAAAAGATAACTATTAAATTTATTTATTTAAATTAGGTAGTCATGTTCAGAACATGGCACAAGAGCCTGTAATAGGCTTCCAAAAATAATTCGTGTATTTCCAGCTTTTATTGTAAACGTTATACATACCAGTTGAAGCAACTTATTTGCCAATAAGTATAAGACTGTCAGTTCCACATCGGTAATATGAAAAGCATTGAATAATGTGAAATGTTGAAAAGAAACTCAGAGGTAGTTTTTAAATATTTTCATAGTTGTTTTTGTGTACTTTAGGTGTCTCTTAAGGAAAGCTTTCAATTTTCGGATAATCGGTTTCCTCATTTCCAAGGTCAAACATGAGAATTTTATAGATTATAAAAGCACTTGTTCCAAAAACTTTAATTGTTTTTCAAATTTTCATGAACTTATTATATCAAGTTTTTCTTGCAGCGTTATGCCAGAACCGCAATAGGTTACTTAAGAAATTTATTTCAATGTGTCTCGGTACATAACATAACAACAATGTAATTAGAGTGGTACTGTATCCATGACAACATTGAACATGTACTTATTGTTCTTAGAGCCTATATTACCTGTTGTAATATACGAGTACATTATGTATAGTATACGAGTATATTTTACTTTTTTTTTGTTTACCCTAGTTAAACTGGGAATAAAAGGGATGATGATGATGATGGTGTGATGACGATGATACAAGTATATTTTAGATCTTATATAAATATATGAGTATTATATATTGTAATAATTATATATAGTATAGTAGATATCTCGTAAATTAGTGTACTATGTATATATTTTAGCCCATTTATTTGTGCTTATATGTGTGCATGCGTGTGTGTGTGGAACGTCTGCATTCTCAATTTGTCAGAAATTTCTGAAAAATGAGCGCAGTGCAAAATTTAAGAAAATTAACAGTACTTTAATTTCGTATCTCATTAGACTTACTCTCTAGTACGACACTTTCACCAGTAAACTTTCGTTGAACAGTCAGTAAACGTCTTTGCTTTGTCTGCTTTTTACTTCAGTCTAATGATTCTTGTAACGTGTTTTGGCAGAGCACGAAGAGCACGTGGAATGAGGATAAGAAGAGACGAGAAGAGGAGGAGTACGAGAAGAAGAAGGCAGCCGCGAGGCAGCAGGTTACGTCAAAATCTTAACCTTTTTTAAGCCGTACACCGGTGCCTTAGTCTCATCATACAGTGTGTCTGATAGACCATTCCAGAATGTAAACTTTATGTCTGCTACCTGTAGTACGTCAATAAATCAATCAATTAATAAATCAATCAGTCAATTCAAGACAAGTGCTGATTTGTTTGGATGCTCTTTTGTTACAATGTCAAGATTAACATGTCTGTATGTCGTCCCCACTCTACCTTCGGTTGAGAAACCCGCCTGTTAGATCTAAATTGGTTGCTTATTGATCGTATTCTTTGATTCATCTACCTTGTTATTCTACCTCTATGGTTTGGCTCATTTATTAGGAATAGAATTTTCAATTTTTTTGTGAAACGTTTGAAGTTCTATTCGTTTCATATATTTTTTATTTGAATATGAGAAGGTAGTATTACCTAGGTATAGGCCTAAATCGTAATTTTTATTTTCTACCATGTAAAGTCAATTAGCTTGAAGATTTATTGTTTACTTACCGCAAGTAGATTATGTTGTTTTAATAATTAATTAGTTTATGTGCTTAGCCTATCAAAACGGGGTTTCAAACTTTTTAAGCAATTTCGACTTATATAGAATATATTTTCGTATAGATTTTGTTCCATTTTGTCCCACTTGTCTATCAAAGATTCGCCTAACTTATCCAGTTAGTTTAACGAGCCGTATTGACAGATACTGATGTACCTGTATTGATAGGGTGCATTGATGAAAAGTGAGTCGAATTGTCGATTCAGACTATTAATTATATTTAAAGTCAGATATTAATTTTTAAAGTGGGAGAAATCGTGTTACAACTATGGGTCTTTTATGTGACTTTAAAAAACACTCGATGCTAATATCTACTCTGTTCACTATATAGTTGGTAGGGGTATTTAGGGTTAGACTACTTTTCAATAAATAAGTCGATTTATGACCTCGAGTAGCCGGGCGGCGATTCAGCACGTATTGCTTGAATCGTTTTTATTAAACCCCAGGTTCTTTACACCGGGGTAAAAAGAAAAAAAAAAGAAAAAAGAAAAAAGAAAAAAAATAATAGTAATAATAATAATAATTTTTATTACTATTATTATTATTATTATTAGTAGTAGTAGTATTTTTTATATTATATATTATTATTAGAATTTTATTGTGCATATTTATATTTAAGGCTGAGCTGAACGAGGCACGAAGAAAGCGAGAGGAAGAGGAGCAGATAAAGAGAAACGAAGATGAGCGCAAGAGGTCAGTGCAATACTGATCTACAGATGTAATTAATCAATTAATCAATCAGTCAATCGTTCAATCCATCAATTAATCTATAGAATGCTCTATTTTATATGATCTCTTTCAACTTTCTCTAGCAAACTTAAGACTTGCCTTTTCCCATAATAGACATAATCAATCTACCCTGACCAGTTTTGATCACCGGAGTTGCTTTCGTTTAGGACCTTACATCTCCTCAGCACATTTCTTATGCAGATCGGTCTGGGTGAATTGATCTGTAGTGATGTGTGCTGTGGGGACGTCCCTGATGTCATACGTGGATGAGGGAACGGACGTTAAACCTTTATTATTATTATTATTATTATTATTATTATCATGATTTAGTTTTTCTAGTTATTTTAATTATATTTTCCTTGCATTACTAATTCATTTTCATAAGTCTGTAGCTAACTTTCTCTTCGTCTTGTGCACTAAGGAATTGGGCCTATTTCCATTTTACTAAACTCTGACATTTCGTGGTATTCTTGGGATTTTTTAACATTGCTTTCGGATTTTACAACAGACTGAAATCTTACCACATTACTTTTGTTGAACTTGTCTGTCAACTGAAGTTGAAGACTGCGATTGTTCGTTATTCTGGACTCAAGTTGAATGTACGTTACTATTTGGGATTTCTTATAGAATCCCATGTTAGTCTGTAGAGTTTGCGCTGTAACATAATATGCTGCAACTGGGCTTTAACTTCTCTTTGAGTCAACGTCAGTGTTACTCTGATGTTGTCAGATTTATCAGACCACGTCTGTCAGTCGAATCAATTCCTGTCTGATACAATCTTCGCACTATTGTCACTTCTTTGAGACAATTCTAATGCGAATCTGATCATCAGATCCATGAGATAGCTGGCGGTCGTCCCGCCGACTAATCACAGCGGCAGACTATTTCGTATTTCGTTTTAGTGGCGATCCGTTCTTTCAGCAGAATGAACTATTTTGCTTTTGACAGAAAATGTAACTTTTTAAATTGTTGCAATTGGTTGTTTGTAGAAAGATGGAAAAGTTTCTGTCCAGGTTTGATGGTGGAGGTAGAAACAAGTCGTCTGTCTCTGACCAGAGTCCTTCAGTGAACCCTGCTTCAGTGAACCCTGCTGCTTCAGTGAACCCAGCTTCAGTGAACCCTGCTTCTGTGGACCCTGCCTCAAGGGAGCCTAGTTCAGGCGCTGCCAGCAACGGGGCTGTGTTCGGTTCCAGGGGAAACAGTATTTCAGGTAAAAATAATAATCTCTACGATATTCAATTCTCTCTCTCTCCACCTTTCACTCTCTAGTATTTTTCCACGTCGCAGATCCAAAGTATATATTCACAGGAGAGTCTGGTTTTAGGTTCCGTAAAGAACACTCTATAGACCAACAAATTAATCCCTCTACAAAATGCTACGCCTTAGCAATAATTAATTAATGTAGCCTATAGCTTAGGAAAATTATGGCTTCTGACGTGGTTTCCTGCTACGATTACTAATAAGCTTGGAGTGAAGGAGGAAATAATGAAAACTACAGAGACAGAAACTAAGAAGAACTATGTTCACATGCCGAATGTCATGTGTGTAATCATATGAAAAAAAACATACGAGGAGCTTAGGTCGATATAAGAGTTGAATATCCGCTGGTTTACTGTTAGAGTCGTGTGAGTCTTTTAGGCAAGCAAACGACGCACTCGCCCTATCTTTATTTGTTAAGCTGCAGTTAGATTTTTTCTTTAGTATTAGATTCAGATGATTTCTTTTAGCGTTTCTGAAGTTTTAAACTATAATATTTTTTAAGTTAAATTTTTTTGTGAATTTATTAATTTTGAATCAACCTTGTTCCATCGTGATATAGTTCATATTATTTTTAAGAGAGACTAATTTATATATTTATAGATTGACGACTATTGAACTTTTCTGTGATAATACAGCAGGTTAAATTTAAACTATTGCCGGTAGACGTATGTTATATTATATTATGACGTATGTTATGTTATATTTCAAGACTTCCCTTGAAGTGATTGATTAGCTCATCGATTGATTGACTTATTGTAGAGCGACCTCTAGCGGCCTCTAACCTGTCTGACAGAGTTGAGGTTCAAATCCCGTCCAGAACCAACGCGTTGGAATTGATGCAGACTATATTTCCTGAAACGCCTGTTGATGTACTGGAAGACGTGCTTATTTCATGTGATTATAACGTCGATGAGGCTGCCAGCCTTTTAACATCATGAGCGATGTCATCTAATCAGCATCATCTTCTCTTGAGTCCCAGTTTAACTGTGGTCGGGAAATAGTGACATCTGAGTATCTAATTAATTTCACGTCGAACACAATTTAATTGCACTTTCTTGTTAACACCCAGACATCGCCATTGACTCAAGAAACAAACTTAAATCCGTTTTTATTGTATCACGACTCTTTTTACTCTTGATGTATTTCAACTTATAATAATCACTAATCAAGATCAGAAAAACAAGAAATTGATTTAGCTGCTTGCTATTTATTGTGAAGCTAAGGAACATTTTGTAACTATATACATGTAGCTGCAAGCAATTTACGTCTTTGAAACCATTCTTCTGCGTCGAATTCTGCGAAGCTGCTGATGTGCGGGATGTTCCTGACATTACACGAGGTGAAATGTTGAATCTTCATTTTACATGATATTATGTGAATCAAAATACAAAACCATTCCATATGGATTTGACCATTCCCGATTTCGATGCAATGCATGTCCCTGACATCATCCATGGATAAGTAAACGGACGTTAAACCTTTATTATTATTATTATTATTAGTATTATTATTTCATTGAACGACAATGATTTACTATAATTTAGTGATTATGATGTAGATATTGGATCAGTTTTGGGCTATATTTTCATTGCTTAATATTATCATACTATGAAAATATTATGTACAGTATCATATTTTGCATTATTATAATATTTATTATTATGTTATTTAAAATGATCATAAGAAATTATTTTCGCTTTCACTTCATATTTTACCGTAGTGTCAGCAAACATTTCTGGTTTAATTATCTCTTTAAGTTTATTTTTCTATGTGTAATTTTCAGTTACAGGAATATAATTAAGCAATCTGTAGTCAACATCAGAAGACTTTAGAATGATTAAATTCAGTATACGACGAATTTATTGACTGCCATATAGTTTTCAGTGGTACATGATAAAATGCATGTACATGGTTATGCTAATTGTTCACTTTTTCAGTTCTTCATGAAGACAGTCGTCAGTCAATGGCTTAGTGCACTAGCGCATTTCTACTGTGATTATAAAACGATATGATTAAAATTCTGTATGATAAATATGGTCGTTTAGTAGTATTAGATGCCATTAAAGAAACATAGCCCTGTCATTGTAATGATTTATTGCCACAGCGTTTAACTTATTGTCTCTTATTGCTACTTATTTAATTAGTACTGATAATATAGTATTCTGCTCACTATAGCAGAACTATTATGTAAGCCGATTAATATTAAATTATCAATAAGCTTGAATAGTGTCGATCACCGTGATGACGTCATGTATAAGAAATCAGTTTTAATAACGTCATCCATTAGCATACAGTTTTAATAACGTCATCCATTTTTGATGACGTCATCAGATTTGATGACGGCATCTATTAGCAATCAGTTTTAATGACGTCATCCATTATCAATCAGATTTGATGACGTCATTCATTAGCATACAGTTTTAATGACGTCATCCATTAGTAATCAGTTTTAATGACGTCATCCTTTAGCAATCAGTTTTAATGACGCCATCCGTTAGCAATCAGTTTTAATGACGTCATCCGTTAGCAATCAGTTTTAATGACGTCATCCATTAACGATCAGTTTTAATGACGTCATCCATTAGCAATCAGTTTTAATGACGTCATCCATTAACGATCAGTTTTAATGACGTCATCCATTAGCAATCAGATTTGATGACAGCATCCATTAGCAGTCAGTTTTAATGACGTCATCATTACCAATCAGATTTGATGACGTCTTCTATTAGCATTCAGTTTTGATGACGTCATGCATTACCAATCAGATTTGATGACGTCATCCATTAGCAATCAATTTTAATGACGACATCCATTAGCAATCAGATTTTATGACGTCATCCATTAGCATTTTGTATCACATGCCATATAATGACTATGTGGTTTGCTATGTGATTGTGATCCGAGTAATATGTCGTGTTGACTGAGCCAGTGGCATGTTGATATGTTGTTCGACCTCAGATCAGTAGGTGCGTGGTTCATTTCCCTTGCTCTCATCTATGACTCGTTAACGAGTTGGAAACTGACGTTAAACCTAGCTTTCTAGGCTTCATATAATATTATATTCATTTCTTTATTCATCAAAAACGGACAGGATCAAGATACATCACAAATACATATATACACACACATCCACAGACGATCATAGGACCATGTCAGATATAATGCAGTTGTAGTTTAAATTTTATGTTTGGTTTCATTTATGTGGCGATGAGGTAAATTGTAACATATTTTTAATTTCTGTGTTACAATAGCTAAACTGCCGTGAACAATTTTAAATTAATGTTCGTAATCTGAATTTTCCTTGATTTTATTGCAGGGCTAAATTGCTAAAATGATAGATAGTAGATTTTAGTTTCCATGCTATTGGTCGCAAAATTCTTGATCTAACATGAGATGATCGTGTGGAATATATAACCCGTATATCTCAATGTGATCCTTAGATAAAATATAAATTACAATGTTATGATAAAAGTGAGATGCACTGTCAAACGTAAGAAGCTTGATCTTCGCTTAACGTTCCTTTAACGCAAATTATTTTGTATTTTTTCATGCAGATAGAAAAATGAAAAGATTTAGCGTGGACCAACTTTTTGAGACATTGAGTTTCCATCACATTTATCCAAAGTATCCATTACTGCTCAGATTTCGTAGGCCTATTTGTGCTGGATTATAAATATCTTTCTGAAACCGTATGCGGTAGTAGTAACAGGGTGACGATAATATTTCAAAGTTTTATTTGTCCCTATATGCGCTGTCACGTAAGTCAACGTATGTAAGGTTAATAAATTTGCCTTACAATTTTACGAGGTGGCGGTCTTTATTTTAAAGCTATATTTGTAAACATAGAGCTTATGGAAAAATAATGGTATTATTTGAAAACGTTATGTAATTATTGTGTATTCTAATTCTATCATTAAAGATATTCACAATAAAAATTGTTCAGGTAATTTATTTCCCGGTTTATCGGACCTAAGCATATCCCTATTTGTTGAAAGAGGAGATCCCGTAGGATTTTAGGATCTGCTCATTCGATCAACTAAAATGACATTTAGTATCTGCTTCATAAGCAACAATCTCAGAGGTGATTTTCACTGTTAAAAACTATTGCCTACCCTACTCTGTACAATATTCATCGCCACTGGCTGGAGCTAATCGCTATGTCGGTAAGATACTTGACCGCGGATTAGTATGTGCGGGGTTCAAATCCTGGGCTCGCCCGAAATTGACATCGCTTTCGAGTGAGAAAATTGACGTTAGCATTAGCTTTTTTACAACTGATAAGGAAAGAAAGTTGAAACTATTGTGCCAATTTAACGATATTGTGATCCATTGCGCAACAGTAACGTTGCTTATTGCTTTTTCATTCTTCTGCACTAGTCAGCTCTCAATCAATCAAAGGAGCTATTCGCTGGTATATTCTCATTTTCTGGATTCAATACGGATTTTATTGTATCACTGTACTTAACGCCTGATCACAAATATATTATATGAAGTCGTTGATGTCATCTTTGACGTGAGTGATGAAAATACATGTAAGTGTAGGGTGTAGAATTATATAGAATATACCTGCAAATATTTTCTTGCAATTTAGGGATTAAATGCAGTTTTGTCGTTTTGAAGTCCCATAGAGTTTGCACCGTTGTACTCAAAGTACTTCGAAGTATTTTGTAAATTCTATCAATACATCTCTCTCTCTCTCTCTCTCTCTCTCTCTCTCTCTCTCTCTCTCTCTCTCTCTCTAGTGTTCTGCCAAGTGGCAGGGACAATGCATATAGTCCAATTAACATGCTGCCTTCACGTTCCTTAAGGAGCACTTCATTGACTAGCGAGTTAATCCTTTCTCAAATGGCTATACCTTATTATTGACAGCATCTGTGTTTGAAGAAACGGACGTTAAACCTTGATTATTAATGTAGCCTATAGATTGTGCAAAATATGGTTTCTGAGGTGATTTCTCATTGCCTTCCGCAGTTGCCTGTTAAGTGCATTCTATATCCATTACTAATTTTATATTTATGCAATAATAGTTTTTCCCTGACAAAATAAACACATCAGTAAAAATACCTTCTACGTCTATTTCTTCATCATTTGGATCTTACGGGATACGAACCCACGACACCTGACAAGTTTGACTCAGGTAGATCATTCATAAATAAAAATAACACAATAACACGCATTGTAGTGAAATGATCAGCTATGTTGATTCTATCACTTTTAATATCACATGTTTAAATAGATAGGCAATTTAGTCCATTTACCTTGTAGCCAATCCAGTGAATGTCCGAAATTTTATTCCAAGATCATCTCGGTAGGGAATCGAACCCGCGAGAGTTCC
Organism: Enchytraeus crypticus; assembly: GCA_905160935.1. Classification (NCBI taxonomy): domain Eukaryota; kingdom Metazoa; phylum Annelida; class Clitellata; order Enchytraeida; family Enchytraeidae; genus Enchytraeus; species Enchytraeus crypticus. The sequence goes on along the minus strand of CAJHZI010000294.1, from coordinate 810,686 downwards.
ATTCATTACTGGACCTGTCGTTTTAAACTTCATGACGTTTATGATATCGCAGTTTATGGCAAATACAATGTATTTGGCTGGTAACCAGTGGCGATGTCGGTAAGATGCTCGACCGCGGATCAGTATGTGCGGGGTTCAAATCCTAGGCTAGCCCGTAACTGACATCACTTTCGAGTGAGAAAACTGACGTTAGCATTAGCTTTTTCATAAATCTGCCTTTTATATGTTTCTTAATTACTTCGAGATTTAAATATTTCCCTACCTCTTAATTGCTTTGAGATTTTCTGAGACATGTTAATACAACGATTTTAGCGTATTTGTTAATACAAATACTCTGTGAAATGTCTATTGCTAATTAACGTCTTGTTCTTGTATATAGATTAGTCCTTTACTGCATCAGCTCTGCCACAACTTTGTATTTCCCTGCAACAAATATAAAAATATTTCTTAACCTTTCTTTTGCACGTGAACGAATTTCAAATGTGTGATCGGATAATATATGTATATTCTTAGTGTGAACCTACTATATACAGTGTACTTCAAGGCGGCATTGAATGGCATTGATTGCCCAGCACCGATTTACATTGCATTAAAATAATAAAATGTTCGAGAGAAAAACTATTCATTGATTATATATTCTTTTATTTTATATGAAATAATCCGAAAAGAAATCTGTTATAAATTAATAAAAACGATTCATTGACCAATAATCTAACGACTGAATAGATCAAATTGCATGAGACTGGTATATCTGGTCATTATTTGCATGTACTTTAGTTGCATTTTACTGTATTGTATTACGTTGTGAAATACTGCATTAAATTGTAGGGTACTGCGCATGTTTATTTTGTTTTTCATTGCCCTGTACTGCATTCCATTATAGTGTATAACACTGCACTATACAACTTTGAGCTTTATTTACTGTACTACACTGCACTGCACTGTACACAGTGTTGTAAATATTCTACTCCACTGCATTGCACTGAACTGCGCTGTACTGCAATGCATTGAACTGCACCTACTGCACTTCACTGCACTGCACTATACTGCACTGGTCTGAACTGTACTGTACTGTACTGCAATGCACTGAACTGCACCTATTGCACTACACTGCACTGCATTGTGCTGAATTTCACTGCACTACACTGTAGGCCTACTGAACTGTACTGTACTGAACTGTACTGCTCTGTACTAAACTGCACTGCACTGCACTTCACTGCACTGCACTGCACTTCACTGCACTGCACTGTACTGTACTGCACTGCACTGCACTATACTGCACTGCCCTGAACGTCACTGTACTGTACTGAACTGCATTGCACTGCACTGCACTGTACTTAACTTTACTGAACTGCACTTCACAGCATTATACTGCACTGCACTGTACTCTATTGAACTGAACTGTACTGCACTGAACTCCTGATGTCGATGACCCACCTGAGAACTGTTGAACCCAGCGCTCTAGACTCGCTTGCTCAGAGTCTGTCAGGTCATCGAGGTCATCGAAAGTGTCCTTGACCTCCTCAGTACTCATCTTAGCCAGTCCGCGGGAGGCGTCTCTACCCGCGAAACAAGCGTACGGCGCTCCTAGTGCAATCATAAAGTACAAGCGAATAAGACTATGTTATAAAGTACAATCAAATACGCCTATCTTACAAAGTACAATCTTAGAGATCTACTGTATATTTTCAAGTACAATCAAACATAGGCTTATATTATGAAGTACAAATAAGTAAAGTAGAGTGTTTAGTACAGTGAAACGTGCTTATGGTGCTGCAAGAGTACATTCAATAATGAACGAGTACATCACAGTGAAACGAGCTCATACACGGGCACTAGCTGGAGCCAGTGACGAAGTCGGTAAGATACTCAACCGCGTATAAGTATGCGCGGGGTTCAAATCCTGGGCTCGCCCATCACTGACATCGCTTTCGAGTGAGGAAACTGACGTTAACCTTAGCTTTTTAAAAATGTTTTTATATGTTGCTTCAAAGCTGCAATTATGTAAGCATACGAACAAAGAAAAACACCAGTATGGTGTTCTACAGTACAGTTAGGCAATGTGCAAATTAAAAAATGCAGCATATAAGCAATATCACAAAAAAGAAACACGTATGCGATTGCCGAATCGCAAAATAAAAATTAAATGCAATACAAAATTATACATCCTTGTCTTATGCTAAAATGCTGCATAGTTCACGTTTTAATTACTCAGCCAGTAGTTGTTTAGACCGGATCTTAAATCGAAAATATTCTTGGAGCTGGGCTGAATAACAGTGCATATTTCAAGGAATACTTCAATCTAATAAGTTATAAATGTAAAACAGTTAAATAAATAAACATAAAATATATTAACATACATGTACATGTTTAACCGTTAAATATATTAACACAATATGTTACACATACACTGCACTGCAATGTAATGATTGGACTATACTGCACCGAATTGCACTGTACTCCAATGTACTCAACTGCTCTGTACTCCAATGTATTCTTCCATTCTGCACTCCAATGTATTCAACTGCACTGCACTCCAATGTATTCGACTGCTCTGCACTTCAATGTATGCAACTGCTCTGCACTCTAATGTATTCAACTACTATGCGCTGCAATGTATTCAACAGCTCTGCACTCCAATGTATTAAACTACTCCGCACTCCAATGTATTCAACTACACTGAACTCCAATGTATTCAACTACACTGCACTCCAATGCATTCAACTGCTCTCCACTCCAATGTATTCAACAGCACTGCACTCCAATGTCTTCAACTGTTCTGCACTCCAATGTATTCAACTGTTCTGCACTCAAATGTATTCAACTGCTCTGCACTCCAATGTATTCAACTGCTCTTCATTGTACGCGCCTCTATTCTTGTAGGCGAACGCTTTCCATGTAGGTGAACGATTTATCAATGCTCCAAACCTCGCCCTCTTTCAGGCTAGTCTCAAACTCCGCCCTCTTTCAGTCTGGTCTCAAACTCCGCCCTCTTCAGTCTGGTCTCAAACTCCGCCCTCTTTCAGTCTGGTCTCAAACTCCGCCCTCTTTCAGTCTGGTCTCAAACTCCGCCCTCTTTCAGTCTAGTCTCAAATCTGCCATCTAAGAGTTTTTCCTTAAACCCCGCCCTCAAGCGTTTAGTCTCATGCTCGCCCTCTAAGAATATGGCCTATATTCTATAACCTCACCAAATCACACTGTAAATTGGTACACCTAGCGTCACACACCTGCATCACTGAAATTACCAATTAAGTAGAATTCTATATAAATGTCTACAATAAATTGATTTTATGACCCAATTTTCTAAAGCAATAAAATAATTGCCTTTTCTCGGAGAACTGCTTTGCAGACATAGAACAATTGAGACGTATACGAGGTATTTAACTATGATTGAGATCCAATTTTAACTTTCCGATAACTAATGATATCTGTGAGACAAATTGCCAAAATATTCGCTTCATGACAGTTCAAAGTGTTTATGTATATATGAGCGTGACAGATCAGATATTATGTGCTAGGTAGAATACGACATTTCTCTAGGTTTCACTTTTCCAGTTTTTCCAGTGTCCAATAGAACCGCAGTTTAATTTCAGATTTATCCATCACTGATAAATTCATTACTCGCAGAAACGGGTGATTTCTTAGATTCCAGCCGGTGCAATGCTATCAATTGGAGAAGCATATTTTCAAAGAGGGCAATATTTTCAAGTAGGTTTTAAACGAGGGAGATATCATCCCCCGAGTGAGACTAGTGCCCTCTGGAGTGCAGAGGCGGAGCACGAGTATTGGGGAATATATTCTAATATATTGTAATATAGTCTAATGTGTTGTATTAATATATTATAATATATTATTTTTTGAGGGATGAGCAAATGAAGGTGACAAATGAATAATGGCGAAAGAGTCTGTCTCGTTTCTAAAAGAACAATCAATAGATTAACAAGTTAATCCCTTCACAAAGGCTATGCCTAATCCATTCCTTATGTTATCTATTGCTTGAGAATATATATATATATATATATATATATATATATATATATATATATATATATATATATATATATATATATATATATTCTGATGTGATTTCCTATTGCCATCGTCTCTTCAGTTTTTGCTTAGTCACCTATTAAAAAATTTGCGTTAATGGTTGGTTTATTCTTCAGTTTCCCGAACACAACTGGAAAATCTACCTCAAAATGTGAATAATTAATTGAATGATTGGTCGATTGATTGAATGAATAAACGAATGAAGGAAATTAATAAACGATTTATAAAAAACTGGTAAAGCTAAGGTTAACGTCAGTTTCCTCACTCGAAAGCGATGTCAGTGACGAGTTATATTATTACATTCATTTACTGCTCGTTTCATTAGTTCTACCTATATTGATCTATTGACCTACCAGGCATATAGAACTTCTTGCCCTCCTCATTTATCTCGTACACCTTGCCCTTCAGAGCGACGAAGAGCTTTCCAGACTCGCCTGTCCCGTCGAACTGCCTCAGCTCCTGCAAGGTCATCTTGAGCACCTGCTCACTCCCACGTCTACTAGATCCTGATCCAGATCCCAGCGAGTCCATCCTCTGCATCTGTGAGTCTCTTACTGTGGAACTTCCGGTCTATACTTAGTGTCTAAACGTTACGAGAATATGGAATATATAGAAAATAGCAAGACATGAGAAACTTAGCGATTCATCATCATCATCTTCTCTTAAATCCCAGTTTAATAAGGGTCTTATCAAAGCAGAAGCTTATCGATTAAATTCGATATTATTGTCTGTGTCTAAGCTCAAATGATATATCACTGATGATGAAGGAGATAGGAGTCGAACCTGGCATCTATAGTGTCCAGGCGAGATACTGAACCCCTCCGCTACATTTGAGAATGCGACCAAATGCCGAATGCATTGCATTTATTGCTTTCATATTCTTGTTTTAATTATTTAAAATATTATTTAAGAATTAAAAAATCTCCCATAAAATATAATTAACGCGCAAATTATAAATAACAATTCAGTTTGCTTTGGAAAACTGTTTATATTTAATGAATAGTTTATATTATTTATTTTGTGATTAATTGCTAATATTAAATGATTATATTGTCTACTCAATACTAATTCCTAGGCGATTTGCAATCTTAAACATGGCTTTAATATCTTCAAAATCTTAATCTTACAATTATTTGAATTTACCAAGTAAATTTAATTATTTTATCAAGTTATTGATAATATTAATGAAGACATTTTCTAGTGAACACTAATTCATATACGGACTTAATATCTTAAAAATGACTTTAAAATCATAATAATCTTAATCAATCAAATGATTGCTGAAACATCTTGTGTTAAACGATTGACTGATCTGTTGGTGCTGGGTATCAACAGTTTCCTGACTCAAATCCAGGGCTCACCAGCCGCCGATATCCTTTCAGGTGATGAAACTGACGTTAACCACGGCTTATTCGTTTTTAGCCCAAAAATAGCGCTAATTAATATTTTAGCTATGAGTTGGGTATTATTTAAAAATCTCATCTCATCAAATTAAAAATAATTTATGCTAAATTAATACAAACTTTAGCGGGGCAACTAATGTCTATTAATGTTTGTTGCCTGTTATAAAAGCTCAGTTTTTTATCTCGAAATCATATCAGTGGCGGGAAGTCTGAATTTCAACCCTGGACATTCTGATCCGCAGTTGGATATCTTACGATATGTTCGATGGCACATTCAGCGACAGGCGAGCAAGAGGTGATGGAATCTAAGAAGTTCTGTAGATGTGTTTCAATTTTGGACGTCCGTGAGACTCATTGGCAAAGAAATTCTCACACAATTAGTGCTACTGCCTTTCAAGTCAACATCAAACATTATGAAGTCAAAGCCACGCCAATGAACTAAAAATTATAAGGTCTATTAAGCGAGTAAATCCAGAATCCGGAAATGTGGTCAGATAAACGACTTTATTTCAGCAGACTAACTCAGGAAATAGAAGATCGTCCAGCGAGAATTGTTTTCATAGCAGCAGTTAATTCATGTTTAATCTAATAATCTACTTTCTAGTAAACACTAATACCAACCTTGACAGAAACTGATTGTGTTTAGAATTTGTAGAACCTTATTTATATCTGAGATGATAGCGTGTCGTCACGCAGTTTATTATTAAAAGAACTTCCTTGAGGTTTGCATGCATGCAACTTTCCTCCAATGGAGCTCTAAAATTAAGTTTAGTTACATGGGCATAAGCTAATCAGGAAAATCAAACCTATACTAACTAGACTGAGCTCTAATTTTAGTCGAAATGCATTTTGCTACATTCTTATTTTTTTCTATATTATGCTTATAGCTCTGAAATAGCTCCGCAAGTGTATAATAGAGATTACCTTGTAGCAATAAATTAGAACGATTTGACTTAGATCACTTTAGGATCAATATTTCTTAAAAATCAATACACTTGAAATTGGCAAAGTCAATACACCTTGTAAATCTAACTACAAATAAGCCTATTGGTATCAAGAGACATGCATAGGCTATCTAGAGGTTGCATTTACTAAAGGATCTAAAATTTATTAAATTATCTACATGTAAAATGTTGTGCATGTAGATGCAGCACTAATTCCAATTAAGAACGTTCATTCTAGAAGTCGCTTTTCATATCGATGGTTTACGTCTCACTGCGTGAACCCTAAATGCCGTAAATGACACTCTAGAACACATAAAGGCAATTCTGTAAAAGCAGCTTGTAGTTATGAAATTATTAAACAGTGCAATTAAGGAAAATACCCTGCAAAGCTAATGTTAACGCCGGTTTCCTCACTCGAAAGCGATGTCAATAACGGATGTGCCCAGGATTTGAAACCCGCACATACTGATCCGCCGTCGAAATACTTACCGACATCACGTCAATGGCATTAAATAATTCTGTAGTCCTGACTCATAGACGCATCTCGTAACTCGCAGCATTTAGACAACCATAAACAGAGCAAAGAATAAGGGAACAATCTCTTAAAGCCACCTTTAGCTTGTCCTGTGCATGGATCGATCCCGAGATGGTTGTGCCTCTGCTCAGATCGCTATGAAGAGACTGGGAAGGCGAGTAATTAAAAGTCTAATTACGTTCAAGCATCGGCGCGTTATGTGGAATTAAGAAAAGAACATCTGCTCCCAACTGATCAGACATCTTATTATCTACAGCATTAGCTCCACACATGAATCATTATCAGTTGATCAAACGATAAGGCAGTTTATCATTGTTAGGCCCAGTGCTCAGCCCACTGCAAAATTGATCAGACGCAGAGTATACAGCGTAATGTGGCATTTAGTGCCATTTACTGTATGTATGGCAAGAGTCGACTAAACATAAAAACTGCTGAAGACAATTAAACAATGGACTCCATGCTTTCATATAGAATCCGTGTTTTTACATTTTACTGCTATGTTAAATTCTAAAATTAGGAGACTAACATTTGTTGATAGATAAGAAAAACTTGTTGATCAAAGAAGGGCTCTTCAATGTTAATGCGATTTAAGGATTAAATATACAACATTACATCGAACCCGCCATTTAAAAGAACACAAATGAGATAGAGAAGCTGAGAGAGATAGAGAGAGTAGAGAGAGAGATTAAGTGATATGAGAGAACAGAAATTTACTATTCATATCTGGATGAAATTACATAATTTGAATCCCTTTAGTTAGAATCTCAGTGTTTTGTCGCCTTTAACTATAGGCGCAGTCTACGATTGATCCATTCTTCGATAATCCGGACATAGCCTAGGTAAAAGAAAATACTACGACGAGGATGAGATTCGAACTCACGCGGGGAGACCCCAATGGATTAGCAGTCCATCGCCTTAACCACTCGGCCACCTCGTCAAGCTGATTGGCAAAGCAATCATTGCAATGTAAAGGTATTAAGTCTTGATAGAAATTAGAGATGGGGATTTTATGAATTTCCAGAGTTCGGGTTCGGTTCGGTTCGTTGAAAATGAAAGTTCGGTTCGGTTCGGGTTCGGTTGGCAGTTGGCAATTTGAGAGTTCGGTTCGGTTCGGTTCGTTGAAAATGAAAGTTCGGTTCGGGTTCGGTTCTAACAAGGGTTCGGGTTCGGTTCGGGTTCGGCTTGCTTTCCAACTCGCAAGAGTTCGGTTCGAGTTCGAAATGGTTTGGTTTTGATAATGTTTCTATTGCTTAACTTCAATTATAATAATCATGGTTATGAAAAACATGTTTAAAATGGTTTATGGTAAATATGCTAAAAAATTCATTAAGTCATAATAGCTGCCACATTTTTTTCACCTGGGTAAAAATATGACAGTGAAAAAAGGAGAGAAGTGGTATTTATTCCTGTACATTTCTTAAAATATTGTAAGTTGACCAACAAATGTTCATAATATAGATATTTAGCTTTATTATTGTATCTGAAATATTCTCCTTGATTATAACGAGCAAATAGAATGCCTCATCAATTTTCAAATTGTTTTTGTCATTATAGGTCTATATATTAGATACGTTTATAATTAAGTGGAAATGTCTTGGTTAAATTTGATTCAATATTTCAGAGACAAAGTGCAATTTTTAACATAAAAATGTCAAATAAAGATGATTTGGTAAACACGTGCACCTCCATAGAAAAATGATCATAATATACACCGTTTACTATCAACTGACCAGTAATAAGCTTCATAATTTACCTTAGAGTTTCAAATTTGAAACTCTCAGATCAATTATGAAATTACGAAAATAGTTATGAAATTATTGCATTGCTATGGTGCAACATTATTTACTTCAGATAATCTTAACACATATAGAATGTCATATATAATTATTTGTAAATCTGGCTGCAAAAATGCTAAGGTGGCACACTAAAATTAGAAAAAATTCATAATTTGAATTTAGCAAGAACAAATCCACCTAGATTGAGTCAAGCATTTTCAGATTTTTATGGAATACTCTCATCACTTTTGTCTCTTTGATGTTAATCTTCATTCCATATTTTCAATGCCGTATCATTCAGACTATCCATTATCTTCTGTAGGCCCGTCTCGCTTCCCGCTACTATTCCTTTCTACCGCTACCATATTAAAATTTGTGTCGGAACCAGCCTTACCTGAATATATGCTGTTAGATACTGTAAGACATATTGTAGGTACTGTAGTTTATAACAGTCTTAATGAGTGCAATGGTGAATAACAGTCCAAATGAGTGCAACACCAAATGAGTGCAATAGTTTCTATCAGTCTAAAACTCTAAATGACTGCAATGGTATATAATAGTTTAAATTAGTGCAATGCGCAATTATCTATTTCAGTTTAGATGCATACAGTTGTTTACATGAGCCTAGTTACGTGCAGTAGTTTATGCCAGTCTATATTAGTGCAATAGTGTTTAACAGTCTTCATGGTTGCAGTAGCGTTTAATAATCTAAATGAGTGCAGTAGTGTGTAATAGTCTAAATGAGTACAGTAGTGTGTAATAGTCCAAATTGAGTGCAGTAGTGTGTAATAGCCTAAATGAGTACAGTAGTGTGTAATAGTCCAAATTGAGTGCAGTAGTGTGTAATAGCCTAAATGAGTGCAGTAGTATGCTATAGTCTAAATGAGTGCAGTAGTGTGTAATAGTCTAAATGAGTGCAGTAGTGTGTAATAGTCTAAATGAGTGCAGTAGTGTGTAATAGTCTAAATAAGTGTAGTTGTGTTTAGCAGTGTAAATGCGTGCAGTAATGTGTAATAGTCTAAATGAGTGCAGTAGTGTGTAATGGCATAAATTAGTGCAGTAGTGTGCAATAGTCTAAATGAGTGCAGTAGTGTGTAATAGTCCAAATTGAGTGCAGCAGTGTATAATAGTCTAAATGAGTGCAGTAGTGTTTAATAGTCTAAATGAGTGCAGTTGTATTTAATAGTCTAAATGAGTGCAGTAGGGTTTAACTGTCTAAATGAGTGCAGTACTGTATTTCTTTAAGTGAGTCCTGTGTAAACTTGAATGACTAGCTCTGTGGCAATAGCTTACTGTCTAAATTAACGGACTTCAGTTTTGTTGTTTGTACTTGTTTGGTCCTACACTGCAATGGTAATCAGTGAACGTGAAAACTGAGAGCGGACATGGATACGAAAGTGAAATCCCCAGATGTTTTCCATTCGTTCCCTAAGCTCTACAGTACTTCATTCCACATACCGGAGACAAATCAATCCAGCTTTAGTTTCTCCTCCTTCCACGTCTGTCCTTACAGCCCGCTCACTCCACCCTTCGTTACAAACGACGATGTACTCACAGCCCGCTCACTCCACCCTTCGTTACAAACGACGATGTACTCAAAGTTCTGTAGATTACAACTCAAAGGATTTGATAATTCTGTCTCTAAACTCTCTATTCTATCTCACTATCTTTCTCTCTGTCCGTCACTCCATCTCTCTCTCTCTCTCCCTCTCTTTCTCTCTCTCTGTCTCTCTCTCTCTTCTTGTTCCTTTTCAGACCTTCTTCTAGAATATGTTTCTCATCTCATTTGTTTTACTCAGTATTTCTTCATTGCTTTGTCATTGTGTCTGAAGTTTACTATACATATGCACTTTTAAAGGTTTATCCAATTTCGTTGTACTTTGGTACAACGAAATTGAGAAAAGTGCACTGAGAAAAGTGAGTGGAATAACGGAAGAAAGTGTAAGTAAATGTAGGCCTACTGCCTTATCGTATAACTAACTACACAACCCATCCGAAAAGTACAACTGTTGGCACTCGTTGAGGGACAACCATTGGCACTCGTTGAGGCACAAACACTGGCAATCATTGAGGCACAAAAACTGGCACTCGTTGAGGCACAAACACTGGTCCTATCAGGAGAAAAACACTGACACTATCAGGAGAAAAACACTGACACTATCAGGAGAAAAACACTGACACTATTAGGAGAAAAACACTGACACTATCAGGAGCAAACACTGACACTATCAGGAGAAGAACACTGACACTATCAGGAGCAAACACTGACACTATCAGAGAAACACACTGACACTATCAGGAGAAAAACACTGACACTATCAGGAGCAAACACTGACACTATCAGGAGAAAATCACTGACACTATCAGGAGAAAAACACTGACACTATCAGGAGCAAACACACTGACACTATCAGAAGCAAAACATTGAAACTATCACGAGCAAAACATTGACATTATCAGGAACAAAGCACTGATACTATTAGGAACAAAACACTGACTCTATCCGAAATAGATGGAGAATTATGTTTATAAAGTAGAAAAGCTAATATTAACGTCAGTTTCCTCATTCGAAAGATAAGTCAATGAGGGGCGAGACCAGGATTTGAACCCCGATCATACTGATCCGCGGTCGAGTATCTTACCAACATTGCCACTGGCTCCAACGGATTTAATGTGTATAATTTGTAGAGTTACATAGAACCAAACAAAGATCAACACTGTGAGCACAACCCAGTACATTTACGATTATACCTACAGTAAGCCATTATGAATGCTCGTGTGGTATCTGTCACTCACTACTGTAATACATACTCAATAACATTTCAGTGGATACTGATAAGTTAAAAATAACTTTTATATTAATACAGTGGAGATGAAATAATTTTTAAAAACCAAGAAGTCAATAAGAAATCTTTTCAGAAGTAAAAGTTGCCCAACATTAGATTTAATTTTAGATATATTTCATTTAATAAATTTCTTTTCTGTGACGAGCGGATTCAAATTAGTAATAAGAAGTGCAGCTGTCATATCAATGAAGTTTACTGCATTGTGAAATAGGTCGTTGTCATCAAACGATTAATTAATTTTCGCCCTTGACTCTTAGTTCAGGAAAATCATTGTACGGCAGCATGAAGCTAATTCAGTAAATTTTAAATAACATTTCAGCAGTCACTGATATGTTAAAAATAGTTTAAAATAAAAAATTAATTTAACAAAATCAAGAAGTCAATATGGAGTATTCTCAGAAGTAAATCTTTATAACTCATTTGGTATGAGGTATGACTCATAATTGACAGTAAACATGTATATATGTAGGTGCGAGAAATGTTCCAAAATACTGGAAATAATGTAAAATGTTATTAGTACTTCCTAATGTTATAAAACTTTACACTGCTATAAGAAAACAGAAATATGACTACCCAAAACAATGTAAAATCAAACAGCCTTAAGTTTTAGTGTCTTAGTAATTGTCAAATCTGAATTAGAAAATTTAGAATCTCTAGTTATTCCTTTTCTCCGTTTCCAAATATGTTCACACAGACTCTACTCATCTCCATGGGATCGCAGGGTTGCACTAAGCAACCGCTGCACAGCATTCGACCATATGACGAGTGTTTTTAAGGGAGCTCCTGAGGGATATAAGGCTGAGCATGACGATGAAAACAATTCTGCTAATCACATGGAATTTTATGACAACGAAATCGTACTAAGCGGCATCATCCATTTCCTCTATTAAAATAGAGGAAATTAATGTGATGATCGGTAGGGTATGTATATTTTTTATATTTGATAGAACAACAGGATGCAACCTTAGCAAACTACCTTCTGGCTGAGTACAACCTTTAGGCTTAAAGAAGTGCCAATGCGATTCAATAAAATAGAAACTGAATTATTAGTAATACCTGTGGTCATAAAATATTTTATTCATCAAATACTTAAAGGTGTGGATATAGCCTAACCTTTTGCTAAAGGATTAATCCATTACTTGACGGAGTGCTCTATATGGAGTCTGCGAATAGCTCTAAGTACGAATAGCTCTAAGTACGTTGGATCTGCCACTTGACAGAACATTAGAGAGAGAGAGAAGATGCTAATGTTTAATTATTGATTTTTGTTCGAATTCTGATCATACTCTATGTTAACAGTTTTCAAGTTGGCTTACAAATCTCGTCCAGTCGAAGAGAATTCCTATATAGGTCTACTGCAGTATTTACTATATACAGTGTGGTGTATAGAAAGCTTTACTTTAAATTCATATTTGACTTAATCATGAAATTTATTCTTTCAATCCAAGAAGCTAAGGATTTTAAATTAGATTTTCCCCAATTCAACTGAATTTTAACTGGGTTTCTGGCGAGAATTGGTCCTGAACCTTATGCACTTACTAATCCTCAGCCGGGTAATTAACCCATAATCTAGCGGATATCATTAAAGACTGCGATTTCGCTCAGCACAAAGATTTATCTAAGAGACTTGCATATCAATACATTATGCAATAAAATACAATATATTATTACATTATACAATATATTATAATACAGTAATACAATATATTATTAATATATTTAATACAATATATTATTACGTTATACAATATATTATTATTATTATTATTATTATTGTTATTATTATTATTATTATTATGAATACATTATGCAACTTGGCTCTGAGCGCGTCTTGATGACTGAGCTGCTAAAGAGGACCAAATACAATAAATTTGTAACTAGCTAAATGACATTAGCTGTCCTTCGTAATAACGAACCTAAACGCTACTTGCTCCATAACATCCAACCACCTGCCAGCCACTCACATGAGGGTTCTATTGTGGGACCTTTTTCCTGATTAATGGTGGACGAATTGCACGTTCACGAATGCTTCAGCGCTCAATTAGGCTGCAGTTCCGTGATCAAATCGATCTAATGCAGCCGACGAGTGAAATGTTGAATAGAGAGGGAGATATGGCTTTTAGTGGCGAAATCAAAGTACTTGGTTTAATGTGGGATCTTGAATTTATTACCTATGAGTTTATACGATCGTACGAGGCGACTAAGCAAGAACGGAAAGAAACATGAAACCACCTCAGAAGCTATAGTATGCTCAGGCTATAGGCTACTAGAAGATGTGGATAAGGCATAACTATTTGTGAATGGATTAACTCGTTAATAGATAGAGTGCTATTTAAAAGGAAAATGAATGCAGTGAATAGGAATATGTAGGCTACCTTGGATCTGTCACTTGACAGAAAGCTAGTTAGAGAGAGATAAATAGAGAGAGAGAGAGAGAGAGATAGATAGATAGGGAATAGTAGTAATAGTATGTCTGAAATTGGTTAACAGATAATTGGCATATATGATCAGATATCTAATCAGAGAAATTTGAAAGTGTGTGAGCAAGGCGACCGCCAGATTTATCGCCAGTTAAGTCTGAGCTTGTGTGATCAAAATACATGTATCTGTTCAGATTTCAAAGCTTAATAGATAAATTTGACCTTGTGTGAATAATTCAGATTTATTGTACAATTTATCTATTAGAAGAATTGGACGACAAATTGGACGATAAAAGTGACCTTGTGGGGGCTCCATCAGATAAATCTGAGCCGATATCTGTTCAGTTAAGTTTAATCGTGTAGGCCTATTTAAGAGGTCTGCAATTAATCATATTTAATGTGTAAATATTTTTTGCGTAACATACTGAATGGCTTTGACATTTTTATACATTATTTTACTGACTTTGTGCATCACTTGTAAAATATTTTATTAAACCTTTGCGATATTTTCTTATCTTTCCTCAGACTTGTATTCAAATGTGCAGAATATAATATCATATCACCATACTGCAGGTGTACTTAGGCTTATATATGTCCAAACTCCAAAGTTTGATTAAAGAATGATTATTATTCGTGTAATGCAAATTATCATTTCTCGAACGTTGCTTCATTTAGGAGCAATTGTTTTATACGCAAGAAGTTATATCATCAAATATATAGATTAGGCCTATACACAATAGAATCTAGATTTTATAGGGCCTGTAATCCAACAGCATTCACTCATTGTAAGCAAGTCTGAGACAAAATTTAAAGTCACATTTTGCTCTTAATTGGTTACGATGCAGAAATATTTTAATCGACTAAATTAAATTTTATTTAAAACCATAACACTAAATGAATTGAATTTTTAAAATCTCTAGACATCAAGTTAGACCTTAAACCCATTCAGCCCATATCGATGGTTTTGGCATCAAGACAATATTTCAGTTAAATTTAATGGGGGATGGAAACCTTCGAGTTAATAATTTCAGTGCTGATTAGATCGACCCACTCGTCAAAGAGCGGGACCCCGGCAGGCAGTGGTGCCCGCCCGGCATACTGATTAAGTCACGCCGTGGTAACTCGGCCGGAAGTTATAACCTTCTTCCCTCCCATTCTCTTCAGGGGATTCTATTGAAAAAAGGTCCTGCATAGAAAGTTTTTAAAATGTCAAATTTGTTTGTCTAATTAATGGTAATTATTTGTCGAATTAATGTCTCATTAATGATAGGCAATGAATCGACTCGATTAAGGCTTGTAATAATTATTCGAATAAGCCAGTATTACATGTACTTCACCGCGTGTAGTTTTGTATGTAAATTAAGTCAGCAAATAATAATGGAATTATAAATGTTATATCGTACAAATGTTAAATGTTATAGCTGAGAGAGACAACGTGAAACCACCTCAGAAGCCATTTTCCCAAGCTGTAAGTTGTAGGCTACATAGGGTATGGGTAATGTTTAACCTTTTGTGAAGGGATTAAATTATTGATATATTGAGGGCTCAATATGGACCAAGAAAGCTGACTCGAGTGTATATGCACCATGGAACTGGCGTAGCATTGCACAAAAGAGAGAAATATTATACATTGGTTTCTTAAGGCTAAAGTCTAATTATATGATATTCTACAGCAACAGTTAAAGTCTTGCAGTTTCGAATTGATCTGCGCCGTTAGATCTTGGACCCAATTTTCAAGTGAACTTATCGTTGAGTAAATGCTCGGACAATGAATTTAGGACTAGTAACATGAAAATTGACTATGAAATGCAAACATAAACCATTTGTAAATTGTACATGAACTTTCGTTCTTTAGTTCCCTGTCTTTAGACTGCCTATTTGGAATTTAGATTTAGATTTATTCTTTTGGACTCTATCTTGCTCGTCAGCTTGAATTAGGTTTACTAATGTTCAACGTTTCAGACTTGGAGTCTCAAATTCTCGGCCGTAAATTGGCTTCAAATCAAAATCACAGTGCCGCCGGAGTAAGGGCTAGATTTTAGAGAAAAAAAGCATCTTACTGCAGCCAAATAGCCCTAGTTCATAACTAGCAATAGCTCATAAACTTGCAAAGTAAGCAAGTGTTTGCTGGCTGTCTCTGTTGATATTTTAGTCCTTCTGCTTTTCATTTTGTTTGTAGCAAATCAAAAATTAACCATTCAGTTTTGTTATGTACTGTACCTTCGCTCATGTGCTTTCAGTCGGTCAGTCAGAGTGAAACCGTGCTTTGGGCTCAAATCCCTTAAACAACAGCCCTTCATTTGATTTGTGTCCTCGAGGACTTCCCCTGTCAAGACTCGCTCAATACAAACCTTCCTAGAAACGAATTCATTCTCACTGCGAGGTGGCGACAAATTGTGCGAATAGTGAAAATGGCCTTAGAGACCTGAGAGAGAGAGAGAGCGAGAGCGACAGACAGACAGACAGTGAGAGAGAGAGAGACAGAGAGAGAAAGAGAGAAAGAGAGAGAGACAGACAGAGACAGAGTGAGAGAGAGAGTGTGAGAGACAGAGATAAAGATAGATAGACAGGCAGACAGACAGAGACAAAGTGAGAGAGAGAGAGAGAAAGAGAAAAAGAAACAGAGAGGAGAGAGAAAGAGAGGGAAGGAATAAGGAAGAAAGTAACAGACACAGTAGAGAGAGAGAGAAAGATAGAGAAAGAGAGAGAGAGAGAGAGAGAGAGAGAGTGGGAGAGAGAGATTGAATGAGTGAGAGATAAAGAGAAAGAGAGGGAAGGAAAGTGGAAGTGTACGAACAGAAATTAGAGACGTTAAAACAATGAGAAACAACTAGAGATATGAAAATAATCTAAGTAAACCGTGAGAGAGATTTAGGGAGCCTAGTAAAAATGATAAATTGATAGAAAACTTAGATAGGCGAAAGAAAGTATGTGTGTAGAAGAGAAAGAAAGAAATCTAGAGTAAAATGGAAGATAGATACCTGAGAGAGTAAGTGAATGAGTGAGAGAGAGAGAGAGAGAGAGAGAGAGAGAGAGAGGGTGACAATAAATCGAGCCTCAGAAAGAAGCAGAACGAAGTTGGTGACAAATTGTCCTCAGGTCTGTCATACAGTGAGAGCAGAGGTCACATAAAATTCTCAATATTTTCTATTGCTTCCGCCGTGACAATATCTGGCGTCAAATCAATAAAGAATAACTCGAATAACAACACATGGAAGGGAAATCTAGACATCAATCGTTATATTGCACTTCCAGAATTTCGAATTTAAAAATAAAATAAAACAGTACATAGCAAAACAGAGTTATGTATGTCGTTTGAATATAATTTTTGAATAAATTAAATCTACTTTATTTAAGAAAGCACTAGATAATCACATTTAAACTATGATTCGTTTGCTTTTTTCAAAGAAAAATTGCACTTGTGCTCAAAATTTAAAATATAAATAAAAGCTGAAGCGGGCTGCACTAGATTCAAAACGCTCTTAACGTCGTTAATGATAGTTTCATCTCTCCAATTATATCTTCGCTTATTACATGAAATCTGACATACCGCAGAAAACTTACTATCACACAAATAGCAATAAATGCACATCATTGACGAATGAGTCCAGGATCTGAACTTTGCATATGCTGCCGGAACCTAATCTCTCACTACACGAGCATAAAGTACCTAACAAATACTTTTTCAAATATTCTTTTAATTATATGACCAATTATAAAAAGCTAAAAAAGCTAAGGTTAACGTCAGTTTAATCACTCGAAAGCGATGCCAGTGACGGGCGAACCCAGGATTTGAACCCCGTACGTACTGATCCTCGGTTGAGAGTCTTACCGACTTCGCCACTGACTGCAGCCAACTATATTATTAACTGTGTTATTTCTTTTTTTCTGTAGCATCTATAAAAATTAGATCATAATTCACTATATCCGCAAAATTAAATTTTCAAAAGTAAAGCAAACTAAAAGCTCTTGTTTGGCGCTATATTCAATAAATTCCACTCTGTGGCTGCTAGCCGTGAGAGCTCTCAGTCTGGATTTGACAGTTCCTATCATCCCGGTGTAGGAGATAGGATTGTGGAGAGAGAAAGGTTTGTGGAGAGATGTTGTGGATTGTGAATTGTGGAGTGAGTTGTCATTCACAGAAAACGATTTCACAGCCTCTAACTCAACTTTCATTCACATGTTCGTGGTTTAGTTAAATCGATATGATCGTAAAATGATATACCATCAGAGCAGTTCTGTAATTAAAAGTTAAAACATGAAACAGCAATTGGATAGGTTGTGAGATAAGCTGTAGATGGATAATTGAATACTATCAAATTACAGTTCCAAGAGAAAACTAGTGTATACTCTTCTAAAGAGGCAATGACAGAGTCGTGTTGTTATAATGTGTATTAATATGCTGAATTAATGTATAAAGTTCCATACTGATCAAATTAAGAAATTAAGGCTAATAAACTTTTAAATTGTGTATACGAGCTTCGTTAATTAGTACTTTAACAGAGAAACCGGAGAATTCTAAACTGTACTGCAACACTTGTTTCCAAAACCTGACTCGTGAACTGTAGCTGTGTGTTAAATATTTTGAAGGTAAATAGTAAAGTTGCCAATGATATAAATATTTTTGGTTCACTTTCGATATGTTCTTTATACATCTCAGTGACTCTTGATTTGTTTTCCTGAAACGTTTTGTAATTAAAATTTCCATAGTTACGTTCGAAAAGGCGGCTATAGAATCTCAAGATAACATTTTGTCATGTTTATTTGTTCATTCCTGTACATTATTTCGCTACACATTTGTATAAACGGCTTTTTCTTTCTCGTTATTCGTCAAAATACACAAATTTAAACATTGAACATGATGAAATAAAGTAATGCCGACCACAAACAGCTTTGTTTCTTCTTAAAATTAAAATAATTACTGTAATTATTGTTATTTTACACTCTTAGCTGGTAGTGTAAATCGCACATCGAGGCGAATACAGACCGATTCGATATCATGATTGCCAGTGTTTTGACTGCAAATCAGCCAATGCAGCGTTTTTGATCAGTAAATCATTGTAAATCATTGGATTAGCAAAGCATTTTAACTCATTGGATCAGTAAATCATTGTAAATCATTGGATTAGCAAAGCATTTCAACTCATTGAATCATTAAATCATTGTAAATCATTGGATTAGCAAAGCATTTTAACTCACATAGATCAGTAAATCATTGTAAATCATTGGATTAGCAAAGCATTTTAACTCATTGGATCAGTAAATCATTATAAATCGCTGGATTAGTAAAGCATTGTAAATTATTGGATCAGTAAATCATAGCAAATCATTGTATCAGTAAAGCTTTGTAAGTCATTGGTTATGCAAACCATTGTAAATCATTGGCTCAGTAAATCATTGTAAATCACTGAATCATTAAATCATAGTGAGTCATAGGATCGGCAAATCCAATGTTCAACTCATCGAAACCGATGCACCTTCAATAATAAACTGACGGTTAGGCCCCTAATTCTCGACTTTTAATAGTTGAGCGAGAGCTCAACATTGAGACGAAATCTGATCTAAAATCATCATTCATTCGCTTGTAATTACTATTAAAGATGATTATCGGCAAATAATGGATGGCATTCCATAAATTAGCGAATCATTGGCAAATCAGTGCGGATTCAAATTCTGTAGAGTACTTTACAATATTGTCAATTTGCGGTGTTCCTCATTCTCTGCTATTACAGAGTTCAACGTTTCGAATTTAAATTTGTTAGCATTTACTAACAATTTCAAATTTTTCTAATCTCAAAATTTTGCATATGCTCCTATGAAGTGCTGTAGCAGTTTTTATACTGCGACATGCACGGTTATCGACTTATATCTCAACAGGTTTCCAAATTTTACATTTCAATCATTATTCAAAACCTCTCTGTGCCATATTACTCCATTTCTTCAATTCGCTTTTCTCATAAAATCATAGAAACATACAGTATAAGGGTACAATATTTATTTATTTGCCATTTCCTCAATCTATCTTTACAAATGTGTAAACCCTTGTGAGCGAATTCATCGTTAAAACGTCATACGATCATAATCAATCAATACGATGATATTGATCCATAGTTCAGTTCAAACCTCCGCCAAAGACATGGTTTCTAGACAAGCAAATGATGTTAAGCTACTCACTTGCCTTTAACCTTTATAATGGTTAGCAGCCATTGTGATAATCGATCCGATGACATTAGCCTTCATTTCAAATCAGCTATTAAACCGCGACCTGTTTCCCTAGAAAGTTTATATTTTCTGATGCATAATTTTTTATTGACCCGAATTCATATATAGATAAGTTCTATGGTTAGGGTTAGGGCTAGCGTTCACATTTATGATGGAATCGGGGTTATGTCTAGGGCTAAGAGATTGCTAAGGAAGATTGCCGTCAAACCAGGTCGTAAAGTAATGTTACATTTGATTCAGAGATTTTAGCTTATGATTTGTGAACGCACATCAACCGAGCATTCGCTCCGATGCGGGAATAATTCACAATCCGAACACGGCCAGGCCTAAGCCCGCGGATTATGAGATTTTCGTTTCGCTCTCCGGCATTCCCGCTGTTCGGTATACCGTCTGACGTCCTCTACTATTATAGATCATCATGCAAGCAAAGGATGCATGGACCTAATTCTATAGCGAATATTGGCAAGTCAAAATTGGTGTGACATGGGCGTGAATATGGGTACCGCCATGGCTTTCAGCATGATGTCAATTAATATGGTTGTCTATGTGGGTGTGAAATGGGTGCCATTATTGGTGTGACAAATGTGTCAATATGGGTGCCAACATCGCTATCATCATGATGCCAAATAAATATGGTTGTCAACATTGGTATGAAATAGGTGTAAATATGGGTGTGACGTGGCTTCAGCATTATTTCAATAAACTTGGATGTCAAAATGAGTATGACATGGGCGTCAATGATTGCGACATTGGTGGGAATATGAGTGCCAACATGATTTGCAACATAGTGTCAATGAGGAAGTAAAAATCAAATGAAAGAGCACACAATCTATCAACTTCATTACCGAAAACAGTAGGTCTGCAAATGAATTGTATTTTAATCAGCACGAAAACATAATAATAATAATAGTAATAATAATAATAATAATCATCATCATCACCATCCCTTGAATCTCGATTTAACTAGAGTCGGATTAAGAATATACTGTCTCAAATTCTCTGTCTTACATCATATCATCATTCAATCCCCTATTTGAGACTTTGCCATTCGTTGAAATTTTTGGTGTAATTTTTGAAGCCTAGGCGCTCACCAACCGAATGCCCTTTCTGATGCTGGTATCGATCTTAGTGCATTAGTCGCCTTCTACGACACGTGCAGTCACCGGTTGGTCAATTCTTCAAACAAGCCGGACACAACACGGGGTAAGTAATAATAATAATAAAATAGTATTTATAATAATAATAATAATAATAGTATCATCATGATGCCAAATAAATATGGTTGTCAACATTGGTATGAAATAGGTGTAAATATGGGTGTGACGTGGCTTCAGCATTATTTCAATAAATAATGCAAGCACCAGTCCAACCGGTGCTTTTGGGTGATAAACATTTTTGCACTCGGAAAGAATCGGCGTTCGCCCCATTGCAGTTGGATTCACTTGGCGTCGTTTGGCAGCTTAATGCGCAAATCGTTATGCGATGTCAGCTCTCAGCCATTACTTGAGACTATCCAACTTAGTGCTGGTATTCCAGATGGCTGTGAGGCAGCTGTTCACGCTACTCGTCGCTTCGCCGAGTCAATGCCAGCTGATCACTTCGTGGTAAAGCTAGACTTCTCTAATGCTTTTAATTGCTTAAGAAGATCACGAATGTTCGGCGAAATCTATTACAAAATTCAAGAGCTGTATAGATTCTGCTGTGTAGCATATTCAAACCCCTCATTTTTGAAGTTCGGAGACTGGTGCATTGAGACGCAGGAAGGAGTCCAGTAAGGTGATCGCCTAGGGCCCATGCTGTTTTGCGTCACTATTAATCCTCTCCTTGCTTCTTTCTCCAGCGCTCTCACCGTTGAATACCTAGACGCGTAACTCTTGATGGTTGCAAATCTTCGGTTGCTAAGTATGTACAGTCTATCATCGACAGAAGCCAGGAATTTCACCTTAATTTGAATCAGACAATGTGCGAAGTCATCTCATGAGATTGTAAATCTCCGGCCAACTCAGTTATGTCATTTGAGCCATTGGGCTTTTCCGTAGCACTCTCCCGTCGCGCCTCTCTCTGGAGAAGAAGCTACGACCACCGCTCTATCTGGTCGCTTGGAGGATCTTAAGCCTGCAGCTTCGAGTCTCCATTCGTTAGCCGCTCATGATACTCTGGCAATCCTTCGCTTTTCCTTAAGTGCATCAAAACTTATGCACATTCTGCGAGCCAGTCCGAGCTTCTCTCATCCGCGGCTGTCAGACTACGACGAGGCTCAGAGGCAATCCTTGTGCGCCGTTATCAATGTTGATATGTCAGATTTGCAGCGGCAGCAAGCCCGTCTACCGGTGAAGAAGGGTCGTCTTGGAATTCGTCTTGCTTCATATATCGCGCCTTCAGCCATCTTGGCCTCAGCGATGGGAACGAGGCAGTTGCAAGACGCCATCTTCTCAAGTGCTCCCGTTCTGCCGATGCATCCATTGAAGAAGCGTTGTCAGTTTAGTCTAAAGGCCTCAACACCAGTGCTCCGCCCACTACCTCAGTCAGTAACAAAATGGCATGGGACCGTCCTTTAGTGGGTCGGAATTATAATCGACTTTTGGAGTCCCATTCTAGTAAGCTAGACAGAGCACGCCTCTTTGCTGTGTCAATCAAAAGAATCAGCGACTGGATTCACGCTCTCGCCATTGCTTCCTTCGGTCTTTTCGTAGACAATGGGGCAATTCGAGTGGATGCTCGTTACCGTTTAGGGGGCGAAAACTTGCGAGCCGCACATTTACCCCTGCGGTCATGAAGTCGATGAGTTAGATCTCCACGGTCTCTCATGCAAACGCAGCTCAGGTAGAATGGCTCGCCATCACAATTTAAATTACATAATATGGCGAGCCCTTTCGCGAGCGGGCATCAATTCCTCGAAGAAACCAAGCGGGTTGTCCAGATCAGATTGCAAGAGCCCGGACGGCCTAACTTTAGGGCCCCATGAATCCCGATGGAGTTGACTTCAGTAATGGGATAGGTAGACTAATGCAGAGCAAACCGGTGATAAGCGAGAGACCTCTTTTCTTTGGCAAAGGCTTTCCATGACTTTGCAAAGATTTAGTGCAGTCTGCTCCAGCAATTCTTTTCAGCCGCTAGATGACCTCCAATAGCCGGGCGGCGATTCAGCACGTACTGCTCGAATCGTTTTTATCAAACCTCGGGTTCTTTACACCCGGGGAAAAGTAGTAATAATATTATAATAATGGAAATAACAATAATAATAATAATAATTATTATTATTACTATTATTATTATAAGTTGTTCCGGTGGCCACTGGAACCATGGGCCCCATGAATCCCGATGGAGTTGACTTCATTAATGGCATAGGAAGGCTAATGCAGAGCGAATCGGCGATAAGCGAGAGACCTTTTCTTTGGCAAAGGCTATCCAAAAAATCTAAGGGCTGCATTAGGGTGTTGTAGGGTCTTTGTGAATATGCTTATGTCTATGAAGTCTTGTTTTGATCAACGGACTTCTTACGGTTATGAAGTTATTGAATTTGTGATATCACGTGACTATATTTAACTGCAGCTCTTCTGCTATCAGATCAAAGTGATCGGCTCTGATTGAGATAAACAGATGTACAGGACTTTGACCTCTGCCTCCAGCGCAGCAGCCGCTGCAGCTCAGGCACGTTCTACTGGAGCCAGACAGCGCGGGCTACTAGACAGAGTTCACTGGTAGGAGCTGAGCTTAACGAGTAGGAGTGTAAACACGCGTGTGCAGCGAATGTAATCTGTGTTACTTTAAGAAATACGCGTAGAATAGAGTAATTAAAATGTTATATTATATTAGACTATTATATTATATTAAAAGTATGTTGTATATGGGAAAGGATATAACGTAAAGGTTGTACTGTTCGCCTTTAAAGCCAAAGTTAGTCAGCTTTGAATGAAAATCTTCTACGGCCCATGTAAGGTTTCGTGTTTCAGAGCTTCATGTCAAATCGCGTTAGCAATATAGCTAAGATATGATTAACCTTGGTAAGGATTGATGATAACCTGCCAGAACCTGTGAAGCAGTCAAAATGGCTCTTAAAAAGCATTTAAGTGCTTTCTGTACCCGGATCTGTTATTATTATTATTATTGTTATTTTTTTTCAATGTTATTATTATTATTATTATTAATTTATTATTAATATTAACTACTTATAAATATAGCTCTACACAGAATGTCGCACACCTTATATAGACAATGCAAACTTAATTTATTTATATATTTATACTTCTACTAATTATTTTAACTGCATTTTATATTTTTATTTTTACAAAAGCTGTCATTAGTCTTCAAAACCGATCCATCTGGAGTCTACTCAAGCACTATTTTTAACGAAGATGAAGCCGATCTCTTGTAATTAGTTTATTACTTAATTTCTTTTGACGTTCCGTTCACTTCTTCCTGGGCTTTATGTTATTCTAGCCCAGGTTCAACAACTCTCCTTATCTAGATTTCAGTTTTTATTAAACTTTTTAAAAAATTTCATTTAACCTATAGATTTGCGGATGCGTCGAGTGTCACTCTCGCGTTAGAATATTTTCTGAACTCTTTATAATTAGCAACATTTTAAAAGGCAGAATTAAATTAAGCCTGGAAAGGTTAAATCCAGTGCTGACCAGTTGCGTTCCTCCGAAAGATATCACTAACGATACAGCGTAGAATTTGAACCCGGAACATAGGCTACTGATTCTCATGCTGATTTACACCTAATTTGTTAATTTATGAAATTAAAATTACTATTAAAATTAAATATCGAGTTGAAAAATTTGTAAGCTTCTACCAAAAGGTTAAAGCTCAAAGTACCTTTTGTTGTCTGGCATCAAGATGGATTAAATCAAAGTTTTTAGATAAATTCTTAGATTAGTAAAGAAGGAAGTAGGCGAAGTGTAAGAAGAAGTAAATCAATATCTTCACTAACTGGGAGTGGCTAAGCTGTAGTAGCAGGCTAGAAGCCTGATAGCCCGTTAACTTTACACTGTGCGTCTAGAGATGAATATCATCACGGATTGGCATCCCATGCCAGTCAGCCAGTAAATTACATCAGCACTTTTAGCACTAATGCGAAATCTGAGCTGGAAGATTCATCGTATAGCTCCGGTGGATGCAGTCTGCAAGGGCAATAGTCACAGGCACAATAGTTGAAAATATAGAAGGTAGCCTATAGTTTAAATGCAAAAATAAATAACACTATATAATTACTTAAGTAGGTGCGTCTGTCATGAGAGAGAATTGAATCTCTTGGCAAAGTGACATATATAATAATGTAAATATTGTTGGATCTCATAGATAGGCTGATAGATAGGTCTCACAGTTATGCCTGACAGATAAGTCTCATAGACCTCATAGATAGGCCTCATAGTTAGGCCTGATAGATAGGTCTCATAGTTAGGCCTCATAGATAGGTCTCATAGTTAGGCCTCATAGATAGGTCTCATAGTTAGGCATGATAGAAAGGTATCATAGTTAGGCCTGACAGCTAGGTCTCATAGTTAGGTCTTAGCTAGTAGCATGATGTTAGATGTCCTACTGCTGGTCCGTAGAAGCAGAGTTCAAATCCTGTGCCCATCCATCTCTAGCAAGCTCAATAGACAGATGGCCGGTGTCTGGCGATATCTCACGTATTGTTGTTAGTTTCTTGTTAGCATGTTAGAAAAGTTCTGCTACGATAGATTTGAGTGTAATTAGAAGCTCTTTAAGCAATCCCATCAGCGTAACAAAGATTGAAGATCTGTGACAGTCTTATAAGTCAGTAAGTTACTATAGTTAATAAAGTTATTATATACCATCGTGGTGGATTTAACATTTTTTTCGGCATATCGCTTCCCTGTGAAGCTTTGTCTCATTGCTAGTGATGCCAGTTATATATGTACTGTTTTGTGCAATGTTGTATTAAAAAGTTGCACAGGTATAATGTCAGTGGAATACAAAACTATTTTAAATTAAACAAACAGTAATGAAAAATGGTATGCTACATAATCGTATCTGATATTACATTATATTGTCCGTCTTCGGCTTCGAAATTGACATTAAACTTAGCTCAACATATCTTTCACTTAATAAATCTGATCACAACTAATGCTGTTTCTGCGTATTGAGAGTGAACTGGTCTACTTATTTCATAGTTCTTTTAACTAATCTGATCACTTAGATTTAATTTAAATCCTTAAATTCCGCTTTAAAGCGCATGACTAAGCCAGTGGCATGATCGTTAAGGTGTTCGACTGCGGATCTGTATACATACAGGGTTCAGATCCTGGGCTCGTCAGTCACTGATGTCCTTTTGAGAGATGCAGCTTAAGTTAACACCAGTTTTAACTTTGAGTTTAATCATTGATGTACGTACTTAAAATTCATTCTTTGAAAGGACGCTACAACCAGGGAGATATGAATCACCATATAGTAGTATGCTCATTGTTTAGTTTATCTATTGACTAATTTAAAAGATACAATTTAGCGCAGTTACAATTACAATAATCATACTTCTCTCTTAGTGCACTGCCTACTGGCAGGTCCATGGAAAATAACTCCTTCCGTTTTCCTCTTCATGTCCACATACGAGTGAATCTTTCAATCATCTAAGCTATAACATTCATTTTGATTTACTATTCTTGGGGGATTCTGCTTTTGACGAAGTGGGCCCCCTATGCCTTTCTCAGATTCGACTGACATTTACTGAATAGGGGCATCATTCCCTGAGTAAAAGGTAATCCTTTTTTACCCAAAACAATCCTGTTTACAATACTTACAATTTCGTAAGTTACAGTTTAAGAACATATGAGCTTCACTTCACTTAATGCATTACTTATCAAAATGCTAATTATTATTTTATGAATTTAATTCTAATTTATAACTAGAATTGATATTTACTGATAATAATTTTATGATGAAAATTCTAATAGATATTTAGGTCTGAAAATAGCAGCATGTTTTTGAGTATTTCTAATATTCAGTAGAGTGGAGAAAGTAGTTTGTGTATTTTCTCGATGGCTACGTTGAGGACGTACCAGACATATTTGGGATTAGCCTTCTTAGCATACATCACCTTCATGCTCCTGTTCCACATACAACTTAATCTACATAGCGGATCCGATCTTAAGTCCAGTTCAGACGGTTATTTTCTTTCCGGGTTCGGAAAATCTACTTCCGTTTCCGGCCTAGCAGACTTTCAGAAAAAACTTCTAGCTGTAGCTCTGGAGAGAAGGTATAACTTTAGTTTTGAAGCCGAAGTACTCGACTCAAAAGCGACGCTTGGTGACTTAATTCAATTATCTGATGGAAGACGTGACACAAGGCCATGCGATGACGAGCAGTCGCTTTCATGTATCACGTCTAAGAATCGTTTAACTGAGAAGAAATTTGATGGATCGAACAGAAAACAAGCTCATAACGAGAGTGATTCAATGGGACGAAGATTTCAAGAAGATGATGTGAATCATTCATCAGTTGACTCCGAGGGAAGGTCCTCACAGTGTCGGGACGCCCGGGGGAGAGATGCCCCGGGGGAGGAGAGTGGGTTTCAGCCCCTGCCCGGCGGTCATCACGTCTACTCGGCCTACTACGACGATCGCCTTCCCCGGAAGTACATTCGCATAATGGCGCTGCTACAGGTCGCCGATAGACCTCATTTCTTTTGTCACTTTCCGTCCATTTTCCAGGCGACAGCTGACGCCTCTTCCGGAAGGCATAAACGGAAAGACATCAATCACCTCTACGATAGGCAACAGTTGAGGAAAAGTAATCCTGTTGGAATTATCAACGAGGAATCGGGAATAGAAAATAACGGGGTGTTAAATGTCAAACAGTTTCGTAAACGGGTTATAAACAGTTCAGAACCTGAAAGAGACTTACATAAAGAAAATATTCATGATCAAAGTAAAATAGATGATTCTAATAACTCACAATTTTCAGATTCTCTAAATGGATTGCAGAAGAACAATGCGGGCGATATCACAAAATTGCGTGGTTTCAACAAATCAAAATCAGTAACTTCTGACAGAAATTACATCACCGTAAAAGCCGAGTTATACGAAATGTGTGAAAATCACAACATGGATTACGGAGGCTGGATTATTTCTTGCGAAATTCCACCAGAAGTGGCAGCGCTGTATTCTACTTCACGCTTTTGTGACGTATTATTAACATTTAACCAGTCGCAACTCGTTGATGGCGCAAATATAACGAGGATTCCATTGTTTCCTCTAAATCATACTTTCAGAGAAGCAGTTTCTTTAAATGAATCTATCAATCGAACAGAGAAAGGTATTAGAGCTTCAAAATTTTCAACCGAACACTTTGTAAACAAGAACATTCGAGATGCGGAACCACCCAGCAATACGAATACATTATCTG
The DNA here is from genome assembly GCA_905160935.1 of Enchytraeus crypticus. Classification (NCBI taxonomy): domain Eukaryota; kingdom Metazoa; phylum Annelida; class Clitellata; order Enchytraeida; family Enchytraeidae; genus Enchytraeus; species Enchytraeus crypticus. Next base: position 782,124 of record CAJHZI010000294.1, on the reverse strand, counting down.
AAACACACTCTGTACTAAATTCAACTAATATTAAATCGAATGATTCCACTTTAGTTGACTTCCGATTTGCGATTTGCGTGCCTCCTCTCTTTGGTCACGTGCCATCGACTACCCTGGTGGAGTTCATAGAACTGAACAGGATCCTGGGCGTGAGTCACATCTTCTTCTACAAGCACGAGGTGCCTGGTGAAGTGTCGAGGACACTGGAGTACTACACCCAGACAGGCTACATCACCGTCATACCATGGCAGGTAGACCTATGGGTGCTATTAGTTAGCTATTTATTTTATTTTTTTATTTTTTTTAATAAAGGAATGACCCGTGTTGTGTCCGGGTTGTTTGAAGAATTGACCAACCGGTGACTACACGTGTCGTAGAAGGCGACTAAAGCACTAAGATCCATACCAACGTTAGAAAGGGCATTCGGTTGGTGAGCGCCTAGACTTCAGAAATTGCAAAAAAAAATTTAAACGATTGGAAAAGTCTCAAATAGGGGATAGACTGATGGACGATATGATGTAAGATAGAGAGGATTTGAGACAGTCTATTGGTAACCCGACCCTAGTTAAACTGAGATTGCAGTGAAGAAGAAGATAAAGATTTTATAAAGGAAGAAGAGAAGGTCTATTCATATCCCGACCCTAGTTAAACTGGAATAAAGGGAAGAAGATGATGTTTATGATGATTTATTTATTTTAGATTTAGTTAACTATATAGTCGAATGTTTATTTCATTCCATATTATACGAGCAAATATTTAATGATCGCCTACAGTTGTACAATTGACAAGTTACTTGATAATGGCGTCTAACAACCACAAAGAACTTTTGTAATGAAGAAAATCTTTTCCTATCTATCAGTGTATTGCTTAGCTGCAGGTCCATGTAAAATTGGTCCATACCACGTCCACCTTTTTCGGTATCCACTCCTTTTTAAATTCTTTTCTACTTGAAACAAACATCGTTAGTGATCTTAAATATTTTACCCTATTTTGTTAACTTTTTCTTCATATTTATGCAGTATGTTCATCATACTGCATCAATATGCAGTATGATGCGGTACTATACATTATATTGTATTGTATAAATATTATATTGTACATATTATATTGTATATTTATATTGTATATATACTATTATATTGTATATATTATCATGGGTGAGGCAGTCATTAGTTAATAAATATTTCTTATATTTTCAGTTACCAGTTGAGACAAAGTACGTATGGTACAGAGCTCAGTTAATCGCTATCAACGACTGCCTCTACCGCTCCATGAGATCCTTCCACTACGTCGCCTTCCACGATGTGGACGAGTTCATCATTCCTCACATTCACTCCACCTGGAAAGCCATGATCTCTCACGTCTTGTCCCCATCTTTTAAGTCCACCACAAGACATCCGGTCGCTATGAAGCGATCAGGATTCTTCTTTCGATTTAAAAATGTGCCATCAGAAACGTCTTCAGAGATTGAGTCTTCCAGAGATCCATCGGGATTCATATTCCTCAGTGCTTTCTTTGATCCGCTTCTCTCAGCCGGTGCCACTGGAGGCCACGTGATGTTTGACATAGAGTCCGACCTTAGGACTAAATCCTTCAGTAGCGTTAGGACTAAGGTTCTGGTTAAACCTCGTGACATATTTGAGCTGGGAATTCATCACATTAGTCGCATTTTAGAGCCTACGGGCGCTGTGATACGATCTGTACCCAGCCAGGTGGCATTTCTTCATCATTACCGGAAGTGTCTGACTGAGTTCGATGCAAAGATGAACTGTCAGATCTTCACAAGAGATGACTCACTGTCGAGGTTCATTCCCAGTCTGAGACACAGCGTGCATGTGATGCTGTGGAGACTGAAAGAGGTAGAACAGCTTAGACAACAAAAGGGTTGACGATGATGATGCTTACAGACATCACACTGAAGTTACTGACGATGTTGATGTCTTACACTTTTACTGCCCTCATGCCTAAAACACTAGGAAACGATTTAGTCAGTTATTTAGTCATAAGACCTGTGAATGCCGAGAATAAGCTTGACCGAGAATCGAATAGATAACGATCATTTGCACATCTGGAAGATCTTATTGGATATTTTTATATTTTTAAGATTAAGCTTTAAAATAATAGATAAAACTTGCTCATTTAAACTTATCTAACCAAATTGTAACTAACGAAAAGTTAGCAGCAACATGAATTTGGAAAGCAGACACGAGGATACTTCATAGTTGATATCTGGCCTTTACTACCTAAATTATTTGAACGTCAGAGAAAATATTAAAAGACGGAGAAGACTTCTACAGATATATTAGTCAGAAGTACGGTATATTGACATGGATTTTCGCCTAATATTTGCAATGATGTGTATATATCTGCTACGTGTCTTTTATAGAGCCTGAACAAATATACTAACCAAAGGACCGACTTCTTGTAAAAGAGAAACCATTAAGTCGGATGTTTGCATCTCATGTAACCTTTATTTTATCTGACTAAGATCTCCAGGATAGAGTGTAGAAGATAATTAACTGAATGGCTAACCGTGAGGCAAACACGTATAGTTAGATATATGGTCGAAGTCTTTTTAAAGATAGCTTTAATTGGATTCAAGTTATCCTCCTATACAGCTACCATGACACACATGCCTTTACTAGGAGTGCCTTACATTAGACACAACCGCGGCGATTTTCTCTATGTCAATGCAACAGCAATTAGAGGACGTGAAGTAAAATAAGTTTGTTAATATCATCGCCTATTTGAAACACCCTGATCTTTGGAAATTATCATCCAGTGTCAATATTAGCTAAATTTAGCTTAGCTCTATGTACCCGTATAACCTATTAAAACCGAGCTAAATGGCTTGGAATTCATATCTTTTGTCTCTCTGGTGCTTAGTGTTTTTTACTCATACAGAAGAAATATTAAATACTTTAACATTCCCAGTAGTGATCATCCATTAACCTCTCTCTGTTGTATTTTGTTGTTCTATTATGTTCTGCATTCTAATAAACAAGTAAAACTTGTGACAGAGCATAGAGCCATGGTAGCTCTAAATACTCATTATGAGCATAGAACCACAGTAGCTCTAAATAATCATGATGAGCATAGAGCAACAGTAGCTCTATATGCTCATGATGAGCATAGAGCAACAGTAGCTCTATATGCTCATGATGAGCATAGAGCAACAGTAGCTCTATATGCTCATGATGAGCATAGAGCAACAGTAGCTCTATATGCTCATGATGAGCATATCAGCTCAGCAGAATTAGATTATTATTATTTATAACTTTTGTTAGGCTCAGTTAAAGTAACAGCTCCGCATTAACAAATGTGAATGTCTAGGCCTCAGTTTTGTTTTTCTATTACTCTGCTTATTCATTTTTACAACAGTGCTCAGCGCGTCACTTATAGTGCTTTCGGGATCCAAATTCTGCTAGATACTCCATGTTTGGACCTGTTATTTTAACTATGCGTTATGTGCAAGAGTCAAAAATGTTATCGTTTTAGATGATAAAAGTACGTTTTTGCCAATCTCTCTTGTTGTTTATTTTGTAAACTATCTTATCAGTGGGCTAGGGTTAAGCAGTTCAACTTCTGGAATCGATGATTATGGATGGTATGTAAACATGAGAAGAGATAAAAACGTTTCTGATCATATGAATGATTTCTATCAACTTCCTGTAAGTCTCTACAATGATACTGTATCATCCAGAATTAAAGAAAAAGAAAAAAGGAAAGAGAAACTTGAATTCTCTATACGGCAATATTGGTAATTATTCACTGTGATATTCAGAACTCTGTACGAGATTTTCTATACACCTTTCAACGGATATTATACATGTAAGTATAATGCGAAAGTAGTTCCTGACATTTCGGGTAACTTTCAATGTAAGCTGTTAGTATACACCTCGCAGGCGACTAAGAAGGAATTGGTTTTAAAAATTGAAGACCGTGTTAAACGTTAGTTTTATCCTTCAAGTGGGCATTAACTTGTCGCTAATATAATTAAAGATAATATACAGTAGCACAGGTACTTGATAATTTAAGATCACATAGCATAGGTACTTGCTAATTGGAGATCATATAACATACAGCTTGTAGGTACTCTCCGTGTTGTGTCCGGCTTGTTAGAAGAATAGTCAAACCGGTGACCACACAAGGCGACTAAAGCACTAAGATCCAGACGAATTTCAGAAAGGGCATTCGGTTGGTGAGCGCCTAGGCTCCAGAAATTGCTAAAATATTTTCTAAAACGAGTGGAAAAGTTTTATTGGGGTTGACTAATGATATGGTGTGGGACAGAGGAGAGGAGTAGAGAATGTCTATTCGTATGACAACCCTAGTTAAACCAGTATTAAAAGGAAGAAGATGAAGATAATTGTGATGATGATAGGATAGTAACTGAACTTCATAATTGATTTTCTTATAGGAAAGTGCTCTGAATTAATTCCTGAATTTTGCATTAGATTAAACCATTAGTAAACTAGAACGTCGTGTAAGAGACAACTAAGTAGGAGGAACTGTTCTAATGTGAAGTCGTCTAAAAATCATATTTTAACTCTAAAAGATTATAATTATATTGCAGCCGCTTTGATTTATTCGCTTTAGTCGCTTCTGTAGTATTTCTAACTGAAGTGCGTGTATTATAATTTTCAGACCGCTTGCTGCAATAATTTGTAGGATGAACCAAGATCTGTCATTAGACAGATCACTAAAGAGATTGCTATCTTTTCGTCTGTGATATGCTTTGTGTATATTGCACTTTGTATATAATAAAAATTATGCATATGGATTGCGTTTCCTGTCGTGTCATGACCATTACAGAATAAGCCAACTGCAAAATTAAGAGATCAAGTGGAATTTGATGAAGGCAATGGGCAACCAGCACAGAAATTATATTTAGGAACCATTGCGATGCGGTAAACTTGTTGTCGACTGAGTGTTATTGCGCCTTATGTAAGAATTGGAATATGAGGGTTTTCTTTATTCAGAGCACTAAAGGGAGAAGAGAGAGAAAGAGAGAAACAATTTCTGGCATGGCTTCGTAATTATATACATTACACTATAACCATTTAAACTATCTTAATATGTTATAGTGGTTAGCATAACATACAATAATTAGATTGCTACTATAGTCTAAGAAAACATCGAGCACTATTGAGACAAATCCAAGCTGGTGAACGAAAAGAAAGTCCAAAACGGTGCAAATCCAAAATCTAAACATCTATCCCAAGATAAAGGAAAAAAAGAAAGGTAGCTGTCTGGTATGAGTCATACTACAAAGTTGATGGTGGCTCATTAATGAGAGCGATACAACAAACGAACGGCAAAGTATAAATGTTCGCCTATGTCATGTCGGAAGTGTATAGAATCCTTAATGTACACTTAATGTATGTAATGTGTACTTTATGCTGAATTACATAAATATTGTAAATAGTTAGCGCAGAACGTCTGTGCTTCTTTGAATTCAATTCTGGTCAGAAAATTAGCTTTAGAGTAACATAAAAGAACCGACGAACCGTTTTTAGACGATTAGCATTACTACGAGGACTGGGGGATACTATACCCAAATGGGATATCTACTCCCCACTTTAATCTGCAGATAAAATCACGAAAGCTGTTCGGCCAACTTTCAGATCTAAGTTCTCTGTGCACGGTCTTTTGATTGATCCGCCATAATTTTAAAAATCAGATTGGGCCAATGCCTACCATGACTTAGCTACAATGACAAAAAATCTCTACAATGACAAAAAATCTCTACAATGACAAATTATCTCTACAATGACAAAAATGCTGTGGTATCAGTGGATTGGTATTAGGTGCAGTGAACGTGAAAACATGCCACCGTGATTGCGTTCATATCGAGTATTCTAATTGTCAAGTTCTCACCCTCTCACTCTCTCTCTCTCTTCTCCCTCTCTCTCTCTTTCTCTCTCTCTCTCTCTCTCTTTCTCTTCACCCTCTCACTCTCTCTCTCTTCTCCCTCTCTGTCTCTTTCTCTCTCTCTCACTCTCTCTCTCTTCTCCCTCTCTCTCTCTCTCTCTCTCTCTCGTCAACGTGATGCGAAAATAATAAAGGACTTGGCGGTACGGCCTCCAAATGACTGGTTGATTGACCCAATGAACTGAATTTTGAAAGATAATTTAAGAAATACGATATTTACATATGCTGTCGGTTGGCCCAATGGATATTTTTAGCTAATATGAGAATTACCATTAAACGTCACGGGGTTCATTCGTTGCCGACTGACCAAACATTTTAGTTTAGCCTCACGAATCTGAGTCCCGTACTCCACCATCTGAGCTAAATTCCTTGTACGAAATGACAGAAAGTTTATTGCGATTTGTTGTTTCAAATATCTTTTGTACTATTTAAAGAGCATGAATCATATCAGACGTCAATTGGCTATATAGCTAAAATTGTACGCATAAATATTGCATGTAGTGCATAGCTCTGTATGGCCTAGCTAACCTTAGAATATCTATTAATGACTTGCCTCAAAGGTAGTCAATTTACATTCAAACAACAATAAACAAATATTTAGTGAGAACTGTCAAATAAACCAATGATTTGAGTGGAAACTCGATCATTGGAATGTAACATGACCCCTGACCTCTCACAGTGGATCTCAAGTAATAGTGTGAGAGTATTATTCGATGAAACATTGGCATCCATTGAAAAAGTTAAAGTTTAGTCAGATATTTAAGGTATTCTACATGTATAATTTCTTGTATTAAAATAAAAATCCAAATGCAAAAGTTCATAATTAAACATTTTTGCAATCGATTATGCACACAACTGAGGCAGTGGCTTGATCGGTGAGTCACGACTGCGAATCAGTGAGTGCGAGATTCAAATCTAGTGCACGTCAGTAAGCTTTCGAAACAGAAAACCTAAGTTAAACATTTTTAACTGAGGCTTTTGAAAACATACAAAGCAATTTGGTTTAATTAACATAAAATTAGAGTCATGAGAGTAATTTTTAGGTTATTTTTAAAAGTATTTTTTTAACTTAAATCAAATTTGCACAATGTTCACGAGATATGAAAAAGCTTCAGCTCTCCCGTTTAAAATAATTTATCTTAGCTACTTAGCCACAACTGTTGCAGCATAGTTTTATATTGCCTTAGTTTTCTGTTTACAAAGGTATCAAATTCGTACCAGACCTGTGAAGATGTTGACGAGGCTCATATAAAAAATAGCGAATGCAATCAACTCAGCAGTCTGCCAAATGTCCTGCCATAATCATGAAGCCGAATATCTCAGCGATTGTTCTCTATAGTAGTTTGCAGCAAAAATAATTGCTATTTTAATACTGATTCCATTGTTTTCCTGTAAAGAAATACATCCAATTTTTCTTTAAGTGATTATATGCCAGCAACTTAAGACAAACTGTTTTTCGACTGGCGTTCGACGCAATGTAGAAGTTTACACAGATAGATAACGCTATGAAGTTGATACTAAACAGTTGAAGATTATAAAATATCTCAATCGGTAAAGGGCGATGAAATTATGATCGTGTACGAATATTGCATGGTTAATTTATTCCGTAGTCACTCCATGCGTTACGTTATTCCTTACAACGATCCTTGGAAATGGATTAGCACAATTTTCTGAAAAACTTTGTTTGTAAAAGGATATTATTCGGAAATATAATAGGCCTAGTAGAAAATAGGGAAAGAATCAAATATTTACAAATATTCACGAATTACAAAGACTTTTTGGAAGCCATTACTTCTGCCGTAAAGCTGACGGAAAGACCGTTAACGTAAGCCACGGAGCGTTTCATCAAGCCAGTAAGGATTAAATTAGGAGCGTGGAGCGCCGTCCCGACGTTACGTTGAGAACAAGACCGCGGGGCGTTCCGCTAGTTACTTCGACTGATTGGGAAAAAGTTCAGCGGATGAAATTACCAATAGGCGCTAGAGGAAAATAAAAAAAAAATACAGAAACACTTTGTGGTTTATGTTGAATTATATAAATATTCTAAATTGTGTGTGCAGAATCTATAGACAAGTTTTATTAATGTTTTAAATCAGCATTTGCTGTCAAGCATGCATTGAAGAGAACCAAGGTCTAGGACTTTATGTTCGACCTCTATTTTTTTAAGGACCTATATATTAGAAATAGAAAGTTAAATATCAGTAAATAAGTTTACAGCCAGATCTACGGATAAACAGAATTGTCAACTTTATTAAAAAAAACTCCTTGAAGAATTCCAGCAGAGAGTTAATTTCAATCCAGAAATTCTGGAGGAGTTGGAAGAAACTCAATAAATATAATATTTCATTAGATAACTATATCCTGCTTCATCAAGATGGCTAGAGGGAATCCAAGGTTCAGTACAATACCTTTCATAGAAAATCAAGAGTGCATTTGAAAATCTGTATTTTTATCACAAAACCCCTGAGCATATCTCTCTCTCTCTCTCTCTCTCTCTTTCGCCCCCTCTCTCTCTCTTAGAACTGATCATGACTACTATTTTATCATCTTCTCCTCAGGATATTTCTTTTGAAGATTTATTTGGGGGAATTGATCTGTAGTGATGTGTGCTGTGGGGAGGTCTTTGACATCACCCTTGGATGAGGAAACGGACGTTAAATCTTTGTTATTGTTGTTAGTATTTGTTGATAAACAGAGCAGTTAATGACTCAAAGCCGTTTTTAACATTCAAATCAGGGGGCCAATACCCCCGCCCTCCAGTCACACGGCCTTCTCCATACCAGATGGCATAGGCCTATATAGCCCACCGTCTTAATAAATATATGACTAACCGTCATAGCGCTATGACTTAGTAACTAATCTCTCTTCTCATGATAGTAATCTAGTGTGATTTAAATTAACCCATTCGCAGTCAAGATTTTAATTTGGTACAGTACTTGTGCTGTTGGCGCATCTACCGTACTAATGAAATCTAGTGTACGAGTTTGTGGAAAAGAGAGACTGAAAGCATTTCTGCACATTGAGCGTATAAAACAAACAGACCTGATTGTTAGGAAGAATATTAGTGAAATGTGGAAATTGATGATGTTAGGAATGAAATGTTAGGTGACTGTCACCTAAAGATCCCTGGATTGTAGATTTCGTAAACATAAAGCAAGTAGTGTAAACTTACTAAATGGGTTGGCTATAGACGTTTAGAACGATTCTCTAATGGAAATATTGCTTGCATGGAAGAACAAATGAAGGCTGAACATGTTCTGGTCACTTATAATGGTTAGATTGTAAACATGAAACCATTTATATCACCGAATTAGCTCTGCATTGCAGAGGCTACCGTTGACAGAGATATGTCTAAGATTGTGGCTTCGTTGGAATTGGAAACACAGGTAGTAAAGGTTGATACTAGTGTGTTGTGCTATAAGGATTTGACGATACATTTTAGTATTTTACATGTAGTGTTGTCAGACATCAAGTCAACACCCATAGTATCTGTATTCAATTTATTAGTTCTCTCCGTTGTATTAACTCTATAATCTGAATTCCTAGCAGCTATTGAACCAGAAGATAACGATGCTAAGAGTCTGTCGGAAACAAAGCGTCTGGTTGGGCTAAAATTGACTGTAGAAAAGTTGTTGGAAAAAGAAAAGACGGTTAATTCTCTAATACAGAGAAAACTGGTGTCTTGTGGAAATTAGCTTTGTACTTCAAGACCACTGCGAGAAAGTCGCTTTGCGGTGTGGCGTGCATGCCGCTAATCAAATTTTTCTATGGAGGACATGGAAATTATAGTCCTCAAATTGAAATTACGGAGGGCCAATACTGTTAAATTTGTGACAGAGACATTTTGTACATCAAAATGCAGGACCAAAACTCTGGCTGTAGCTGCAAAGCAATTGTATTATCAGTTCATCATGAAGTCAGATTTGCTGAACATCTGCACAAACTGTATTCAAGAAGTTCTTCAGAATTTGCGGAGTAGTTTAAATATACATGTATCAACTATTTAACTATTTAAAGCTATTAACTTACATTTACACTGCAGTAACCTCCTTCTATTACCTCTTTTGCGAAATTTGATCAGTCTTTTGGAAAATCTGTCAGTTTCAGGGGGAACAAAGTAATTATATAGGCTATTGAGTTTTTAAATTATAAATGTTCACAATTTCGCTTCATGGGGGCGACTACTGAATTCATGTAGACTGCTTTTTTATTCTGTCACAAGCTGTATTCTAGTCGGTAGAAGCCTCATTTACGTATATTTTAAGAATATCGCATTAGATTCTTTAAATGTATAGTTGGATTCAAGCAGTCTAGTAGAATAATTATGGTTAGAGTGGTTGAGCTCAAACATATACGCCATTACTGTAGACTATTGTAAATTATTGTACATGGAAATACATTTGTGGATTTACTGGGCCATACAGAATTTTCATTCATTTATTTAATTTTCCTCAGCAAATTCATTCACACCATTACCGGAAAATCTAAATATTTTTCTTGCAATATCTAAATAAAATCATGTACACACACACGTCGGCATACGAAAGGACATCCACGCCTACAACGCTACTCTCGGATGATACAGAGCGCCCGAGGCCAATAGAACGGCTATTATTGAATTGGTCATCAATCAAAACCAGGACAGGTTCCGCACACATCAACGATGAAAGCAAAGAGTTGTAGCGAACTGCAGCTTCATCAACATCGTGAGAGATTCATCTGTGTGATGTGCAGAGGCACAATTAGCTGTGTTTGGCTGCTACATCGGTGGTGGCCTTTTGCATTTATATGTTTCTAGATTATCAATATGCCAATCAAGCGCAATACTGCATGAATCTGAATAGAGCAGCACTCTTAAAATAGAAATAGACTTATTGATTGTTTGACGACGATCTTATGCATTTCACTGACTATTGCATTTATTTCTTTTGTCCCGATTGAAGTTGACTTTCACTGTCCATTCAGCGCTACTGTAGCAATTACTATAAAATTATATTTTCATATTCCACGAATTTAATGCTCCAGTGGCGGATCCAGAGAGAGGGCCCAGGGCCCCCCTTCCTTAGGCCGCCGATAAAAACTTTATAGTGTAAATAGGTACAAGAGAAAAAATGGTATGATATAATCGAACCCTGTCCCGAAGAGGGCGTAGGTTTAAAAATGTAGACACTGCAGCTCAAACACATTTAAACCCCCTACTTAAAACATACCTGGATCACCCTCAAATTACCTTCTTAAGCAATAATTATTATAACCCATACATGTAGGCCTTATAGAATATTAACAAGAACCGATAAGAAAAAGAAAGGAGCTGCAAAGAACATTAGTATAGTGGGTAAAGATGGGGAATTGAAGACAGAGCTGGAAGAAGTAAAAGAAAGATGGAGAGAATATGTAGAGGAATTGTATGATAAGGCTGGGAAACCAGTTCAAGAGGATTTTAAAATAGAAGAAGAGAATATCATAGAAGACGATAAAAGGGGCCCCGATTTAATGAAGGAGGAAATTTATTTTGCAATTAACAGCATGAAGAAGGGGAAGGCAGCCAGAATAGATGAAATCCCTGCAGAATTCTTGAAAATGTTGGAAGGAGAAACACTCAAAAAGTTAATGGAAGTATGTATGGCCAGACGACTTTACCAAGTCAGTGATGATTCCAATTCCCAAAAAGCCAAAATGCTGTGGAGTGTTCGGAATACAGAACAATCAGCTTAACACCTCAAGCATCGAAGGTCTTATTAAAGATAGTAAATAATCGCATTCAGTCGAAAGCAGAGATGATACTGAGCAAGACACAATTCGGTTTTAGGAAAGGATGCGGCACAAGAGAAGCAATAGGAGTAATGCGGGTTCTTTGCGAAAGAAGCTTACAATATGGTAATGACGTTTTTGTATGCTTTGTAGACTTCGAGAAGGCCTTTGACAGGATTGATTGGATAACGATGATGAATATCTTAAAAAGAATAGGAATTGACTGGAGAGATAGAAGACTAATTTTGAACTTGTACATGAATCAAAGAGCACTAATCAAAATCCAACAAGAATACTCAGAAGAAGGTGAAATAGGACGTGGAGTAAGACAAAGGTTGTAGCATTTCGCCGCTGCTGTTTAACATTTACGCTGAGGCAATGATGGAGGAAGCCATGGAAGACTTGGAAGAAGGAATAAAAGTAGGAGGGAATTTGTTACAAGATGTACGATTTGCAGATGACCAAGGAATGGTAGCGGGCAGCGAGATTGGATTGCAGAAGATAATGGATAGGCTGAATGATACGGCCCTAAGATATGGCATGAAGATTAATATAAAAAAGACCAAGGTTATGAGATGTCCAATAATAAAGGTGAAGTTAATATCACAATAAATGGTACGAAATTGGAACAGGTAAGGAGTTTCAAATATTTGGGTCATACTATAGCAGATGATGGGAAATGTGAGACGGAAATATAATATAATAATAATAATAATAATAATAATAATAATAAAGGTTTAACGTCCGTTTCCTCATCCAGGGATGAATATGCAGTAGGATTGCACAAGAAAAAGCGGCATTTGGTAGTAGAAAAGAACTATTAACAAAAAGTCTAAAGAAAGACACAAAGATAAAGATAGTGAAAACTTTGGTTTGGACCACGCTATTGTATGGATGTGAAACATGGACCTTAAGGAAGGAAGATATTAGGAAACTGGAGGCATTGGAAATGTGGATTTGGAGAAGAATGGAGAGGAGTAGCTGGACTCTAAAGGTTACAAGTGAGGAAGTCCTGGAGAGAGTTGGCACAGATAGACAGTTGATAAATGTATTAAGAAATAGGAAGAAGAGATGGATAGGACACATTCTAAGGGGGGAGGTCTATTAAAAGAGGTCATAGAAGGTAGAATGGAAGGAAAAAGAGGCAGGGGCAGGCAAGATTAGGTATGTTAGATGATTTAACGACCCACTCATATGTGGAAATGAAGAGGAAGGCGGAAGACAGAGAAGAGTGGAGGCGTTATGTACCATGGACCTGCCAGAAGGCAGTGCACTGAGAGAGAGAGAGACATGTAGGCCTATGCATATCTAACTAATCTTAATATTTCTACACGTAATTGAAATTTCTGCCTGTGTTAAAGATTTTACGTTCTACGTCAGTTAGAAGGCTTTTATGCTAGTAGCCTAAGAAATTTATTTAATTTTTTCCTTAAAATGTTATTATTTGTATATATTTTCATAAGAACATGCAATAGGCCTAAGTACAAACTTACCTAAATAGCAAATAACGAATCAAGAAGAGGAGGGTTACGAGTTACCACAAAAGAACCTAAGCTCTATGAGGTAGGCTAATACGGTCAGTAGCAGCTACTAAGTGTAATTGTTGTTATGTTACATAATAAATTCGATTACTAATTATTTATCTTCTATGAAACCTGTAGAACCAATGATAACCATACTTTAAATTTTTTCCTGAGCAACTCTTTGTATGCTGCCAGCTTCCTAATAGGCCTATCTCTTCCTTAGCGTCTGCATTTCTGAGCAATATATTTACTATTTGAGAATTTTGTGCTATTCAAGAAATCTTTCACAATCTTTATTCAAAACTGAAGGTCCCTATTACCTCTGCTTGTCTCACATCTGCCACTAAACGCCAGTGTGCGATCTAAATGTCTTTTTAAAATTATAAGTCTACACAGATTAAGTTATGACAATTTTCAGAACAACCATAATTGAAAACTGTATTTAAATTATAACGCCAAAGTGAGTTATGCCTGAAAGTACAGACACCTAAAATCGATGGTTGATTTCTCTGAGCATGTTGGAGGAAATTACCGCCAATGGTAGCCGCTGCCTATGAGGTTCATAGCTGTGACTTAGCTGTGTGTTTCCCAATACCTCCCTCGACAACTGCATTAGTATGCGAAAGTGTTTTAGTAGAAATCTTTTGCCGCGCAAATTAAATGCCAGTTTAAATACAGTCTATTACAAATAATGCAACACATCATTGTTATTATAGTATCATCTTTAGCGTTAACTTCACAGTTTTAATAGTTAATTTATATGAAACAGTCACATACATCTATTTTAAACTATATCAGAAATTAGCAGGGTTGGAGTTCCCTATGCATTACGGCTTGAGTTTCGAGCATAACCTCATATTTACTGTCCGTGATAAGTATAGCATGCAGTGGTAGATCACTCGACTCTTGAACGAGATATCGCAAGTTCAACACTGCGTTGCGAAATTGTTTTCTCTTCCGGAAGAGTGCATAAAAACTCAGTTGTATACAGTTGGCGCTGTCAGGTCGCCGGATAGCCGACCTTAAGTTTCTGCTTCTTATCTAGACCATTACGTTTTGTTACATAAAAAGGCATAAAATGGAACATTAAAATGAAAAAAATTAAGTCATATTTAAGAAGCGTACAATTTTTTTTCAAATACCACTGAAATTGAGATTTTATCGCTCTCAACCATAAAGCCATCTAACATTTAGAAAATTCTAACACCGCGCCAAACATTTGCCTAAATAAATATCTTAATAGAAATACAAAGTCAACGCAACCAGGGATCACTAGGAGTTTAAAATCGTGTTACACAGATTCTCTAGAAATTAATTAAGTACTTAAAACACTATTAAATTTTAGTAACATGGCATTACAGAAACAGTAACCTGGCAGTAAAGGAGTATACCATTAAGTATTTACATGAACTGTGTTGTCTCATAGAGCCTATATTTAATCATTGTAACACTGTTGATTCACAGCTCATTGTTTCTGAACAAATTTTTATTCATTACACTAAATAATATAAAACTTCATAGATTTTGTCAGGAATACTTAGGAAACATTGTCCTCTCCTCCTCTCTAATTAGCGCTGTGCCACCCTCTGCCCCCCCCCCCCAACATCAACATCAATCAGTTTACTCTAATGTTTAAAACATTAGATGCCACCAAATCCTGTTGAGACCCCACGTGTATATGTTTGACTGAACCCTAAAGAGATTTCTAAGGAGCCTTTGAGACCCCACGAGCATAGGTTTGACTGAACCCTAGAGAGATTTCTAAGGAGCCTTTGAGACCCCACGAGCATAGGTTTGACTGAACCCTAGAGAGGAGATCTCTAAGGAGCTTTGAGACCACACATAGGTTTGACTGAACCCTAGAGAGATCTATAAGAAGCTTTGAGACCCACGTGTATAGGTTTGACTGAACCCTAGAGAGATCTCTAAGAAGCTTTGAGACCCTAATGCATAGGTTTGACTGAACCCTAGAGAGATCTCTAAGGAGCTTTGAGACCCCACGAGCATAGGTTTGACTGAACCCTAGAGAGATCTCTAAGAAGCTTTGAGACCCCACGCGCATAGGTTTGACTGAAGCCTAGAGAGATCTCTAAGAAGCTTTGAGACCCCAATGCATAGGTTTGACTGAACCCTAGAGAGGAGATCTCTAAGGAGCTTTGAGACCACACATAAGTTTGACTGAACCCTAGAGAGATCTCTAAGAAGCTTTGAGACCCACGTGTATAGGTTTGACTGAACCATAGAGAGATCTCTAAGAAGCTTTGAGACCCCAATGCATAGGTTTGACTGAACCCTAGAGAGATCTCTAAGGAGCTTTGAGACCCCACGAGCATAGGTTTGACTGAACCCTAGAGAGATCTCTAAGAAGCTTTGAGACCCCACGCGCATAGGTTTGACTGAAGCCTAGAGAGATCTCTAAGAAGCTTTGAGACCCCAATGCATAGGTTTGACTGAACCCTAGAGAGGAGATCTCTAAGGAGCTTTGAGAGTTTGACTGAACCCTAGAGAGATCTCTAAGAATTTCTAAGGAGCTTTTGAGAGCAGTAAACCTCTAAGATACTCGATTCTTCTTGACACTTCTGAGGAACTCTGCGGGTTCTATACACAATAAAGTAAAATATATACTTGAAGGTGATTTTTTTCTACACCGCTACAAGGCTTTACTTTACTTTCACAACAATATTTACACTAAAATATTTTATAATTATTTAACTGGACAAGGCCAGAGGCATGACTCTAGGTAACAGACTGGGTATCAATATGTGAAGTGTTCAGAGGTGGTCCGTCACTGACGGGCTATCGAGATACGAACTGGCTTTTCTAACGGACTTTGGCTTTTAAATACAATAAAACTATATTTATTTCAACTCCAAAGCACTCTAGATTTTCTGACGAGAGCAATATTATATTAATACATTTAATTGCATGTTACACAAAATAACTGATCATGAAATAGAATTTTTGATTAGACCAAACCTTTTTAAGCGTAGAAAAGTGTAGGCCCCTACAAATTAAAAAAAAATCAAACCTGCTGCCTATTCGATGAAAGCTGAGGGTCCATTCGTGCTCGTTTAATATCATGGTAGTGCTGCACAAACATACCATTTATTTCTGTATACATTTGAGTATGTGAACTCTATTCTATAAAAAAATAAGTTTCAAAAGTAATTAAAATACTTAAAACTTCAGGGACATTAAATTTACGAGCACGAAATTCACTTTGATCTTAATATTAAAAACTTTAGAAAAATTATGAACTTTTTGCAAAATTATGATTAATCTCAACAAATAATCATTTTAACTTTTAACAGTCAGCAGCAATAACAAATAATACGTCTATGTTTATTCAGTTTAGATAAACAGATTTCAACTGTTGCTTAAGAAAGAAAGCCAATTTAGCTACATACAATGATGAAACTGGTATTAAATTATTCAATAAGATACTTAATACAGCGACCTACTATGATGAAACCGGCTTTAAAAAATTATTCGTTGAGTAAATTACATTCATCAAATTTCTGAAAACAAGAGAAATGAAAAGTATAATATTTAGAGTAAGAATTTAAAATAGTAAGCTTTAACTTACTGAATATTCTACCGATTGACTCTCCATCTCAAGTATCTTCACTTCTAAATTATGCAGTCGCGTGAGAATGTCCTGATCATCTAAACACGTGTTATCATAGATTATACACACCACGTGTTATCATAGATTATACACACCACGTGTTATCATAGATTATACACACCACGTGTTATCATAGATTATACACACCACGTGTTATCATAGATTATACACACCACGTGTTATCATAGATTATACACAACACGTGTTATCATAGATTATACACACCAGTGTATCTAGATTTAACACAACAATGTTATTCATAGACTATACACCAACATTTTATCATAGATTATACACACCAGTGTATCATAGTTATACACAGCACGTGTTATCATAGATTATAAACAAACACGTGATATCATAGAGTTACACACACAACATTTTATTATAGATTTACACACACGTGTTATCATAGATTATACACACCACGTGTTATCATAGATTATACACAACACATGTTATCATAGACTATACACAACATGTGTTATCATAGATTATACACACCACGTGTTATCATAGATTATACACAACACGTGTTATCATAGATTATACACAACACGTGTTATCATAGACTATACACAACACGTGTTATCATAGATTATACACACCATGTGTTATCATAGATTATACACAACACGTGTTATCATAGATTATACACAACACGTGTTAGCTATATTATTAATATCACACGTCATCGCAACAAGATTATAGATATCTCATGTTATCATTTAAATAGCCGTCAAATCTATATTACTTAATCAGAATATTCATATCACAGGGTATCATACATGTACGATAAATAGATCTACATACTTTTGCTTACATATTATAAATATAACACGTTATTACACAAGTGGACTACATATGCTACTTGATAGTAAAAGTCTCGTTTACGTCTATTAACTTACTCTGAGAACAACTGACTGTAATTTAATTTTCGCATTAAATTTTGTTCACGGGTTCAAAATAAAGTAAAAATCATAAAGAGCATGTACAAAATGAGAGCATTAGGGTAAGAACACAACAACGAATGGTCAGCGAAATCATCCTGAAAAGAATGAAATGGGCGGGACTTGTGCTACGAATGGGTAAAAACAGAAAATGTCGAAAGATATTTAGCTACAAAGCTGATAGCAAAAGAACAGTGAGAAGACCTAAAGGAAGATGGAAAGACCGCCTAGAAGAAGACTTGTAGGTTCCTGTAATTAGTTTTTATGGAAGAACAGAAGGAAGAGGAATGAATATCGTCGAAGAAATGGCAAACAATGGCAATGTGAGCAACAATGCGAACAAAAAGAGAATAGTCTTGTGTAGGAACATCATAGACAAATCTTTGGCTGTAAAGATAAGATATGATGATCACATGATCACATGATCCTGAGCTCGCCCGTCACTGACATCGCTTTCGAGTGAGGAAACTGACGTTAACCTTAGCTTTACCAGCTTTTACATGACTTGATATAAACCAAATAGTAAGCATTAGGTAAATAGACCATCACTTGAATGCTAGATTATTGTAAATACAAAGTTGAGCAACCATAATCTAATTAAAACATGAGTATGTAATACAGATGATATAATTATATTTTATCTAACAATACTTACGCAATAAAATCTCTCCACAGCCTTCCCCAGCACTTTGAAAAATTTTAATACATTATAAAAGTAAAATCATTGCTACAATTTTTTTATATTATTTTTATTATTATTATTTTTTAGATTAAAAAAATAAACAAGCAAGCAAATTATTATTATTATTAATATTATTATTATTTGCAGTGAAATTTGAATTTAATAATTTAATAATTAACTCACCAATAGCTTGAAAATAAACTCTTCATAAAGTTAATTAATAACCAGTAATGTTGATAACAGCAAATTATTGTAAATTGCAAAATGTAATATAGAGCACAGTACCATTCTTGTCGACATGCAGATGTTCCTCTAATGTTCTTATCCTCTCAGCGGCTCCTACCGGCACAACAGTCTTTCTCTTAATAACAGAGGGGAAATTACTTGCATAATTTTCACTGTAACTTCCCGAAGCACTACTTTCAGTATTTCCACTGGAATTCCCATCACAGAAGGACCTAGAACTGCCAGTATAATAATTAGCAGGATTTTCCAAGTCGGTATTTTTAATGTTGACAGAGGATGGACACATGGTGATGGAAGCGGTCAAGCGACTTGAGTGACCTCTTTCTGTCTGAGGTCCGTAATGATTGACCACTCGCTTCACTGAAACATAATCAGGTAATCTCATCACGACTAGCATATGCATCAATTACAAAACAATTCATTCAAAGGACAATTTTCATATATGAGCAAATAAATTTATCTTGGCGCATAATTACCCTAAAAATTTCATTGAACATAATAAATGATTAAAGCAAATGTTTTCTTTTAAAATTCAGAATATGTAAATGCCACTTGTGGAACTTTATTTCCGTTCATTTTTTATATCCTGGGCTCGCCCGTCACTGACATCAGTTTCGAGTGAGAAAACTGACGTTAGTATTAGATTTACCAGCTTTATAATACGCTCAAAATGTTTATTGTAAATGGCACTTGTGATATGCGTATGATAAATTGTATAATAATAATGATAACAAGCCGGGGCTGTGTCTGGCTGCAGTGGAATAGACCAAACTATATAAGCATATCGTAAGCGGTTCATGAAATATTTCAATCGTGAGTTTCAAAATACTTTTAGTATCTATCCTAACGAATGTTCACTGTTTTAGGATAAACTGATTAAAGCCAGAGTACACCACCACTCTGGTAAAGGTTACATGTCCCACTTAATGCAAGTGAGACAGCCTTCCTCCATGCAGTCGTACACTAGGTCCTCTAAGCTAATCACTTTAGAGCGACCTTGCATCCCTTCTCGCAGTAAGCTCTCCAAGCGTTCCTTCCAGCACACTGCTCCTCAGGTCTGGAATTCTCTTCCTTACACTTTACGCACCCCCTCATCTTCTGCTGACCATCCTTTCCTTTCATATGAACAGTTTCATAGACGGTTGAAGGCTTTTCTTTTTGACCACTCATATTCAACCTTTGCACATGAACTGAGACCAACGCGCAAACCTCCATTCCACTAGTACCCTTCCTCGGACCGACCTCCCGGATTTTGGATCGCATCGTTCTGGACCCCACACTCTGTTCATCGGATTTAATTTGGTACCACAGTGCTCAATGTTGTCATTGACGAGAGTAGCACTCTAATTTTGTTGTTGTTTGTTGTTACAGTGGCTCAAAAATCAGTTATAAATATTTATATAAATATTTTACAACAACAATTTGAGATCTAGCATTTAAAACTTATCAGTCTCGTTCCTTTGCAACTTGAGCCAAATTAAAAGGAAACTTAACATTGTAAATACAGTCAATAGCGTAACAAGTAGAACAGTATTTCAAATTTTTATTTCAATTGGAGCCATCAGTAGCCTTGAATGCTAACAGAATGCTTTAGTCTAGTAACACCGTTGTTACATGTTCCGACAGCATCCAAGGGACATGTAGGACAAAACAACAGTAGCACAAAACAACTGTAGGACAAAACAACTGTAGCACAAAACAACTGTAGCACAAAATAACTGTAGCACAAAATAACTGTAGCACAAAACAACTGTAGCACAAAACAACTGTAGCACAAAACAACTGTAGCACAAAACAACTGTAGCACAAAACAACTGTAGCACAAAATAACTGTAGCACAAAATAACTGTAGCACAAAACAACTGTAGCACAAAACAACTGTAGCATGAAACAACTGTAGCACAAAGCAACTGTAGCATGAAACAATTGTAGCATGAAACAACTGTAGCATGAAACAACTGTAGCATGAAACAATTGTAGCACAAAACAACTGAAGCACGAAACCACTGTAGCATGAAGCAACTGTAACATGAAACAACTGTACCATGAAAACAATTGTAGAAATTCACTGCTTTGAACGATATATTTTAATTGAGTATAGGAACATTATGCTCAAGGCTACCTTTAAAATGAGAAAAATAATATTATCATGTTACTTATATTTGATGCATTAAATCTTTATCTCAAATACATCAAATGTTAACACATGTAATATATGATAATACGTGGTTAGGTAAAATTATTAAATTTTAAAGAACAGAAATAAGTCTACCTTTTATGTGACTTCTGCTGCCAGCTCTAGGTGTAAACACAGCATCAACTCGGGCACAGCTGCTACCTGCATAACACAGTGCTGTATGTATAGCATGGTGTTGTATGTATAGCATGGTGTTGTATGTATAGCATGGTGTTGTATGTATAGCATGGTGTTGTATGTACAACATGGTGTTGTATGTATAGCATGGTGTTGTATGTATAGCATGGTGTTGTATGTACAACATGGTGTTGTATGTATAGCATGGTGTTGTATGTACAACATGGTGTTGTATGTATAGCATGGTGTTGTATGTATAGCATGGTGTTGTATGTACAACATGGTGTTGTATGTATAGCATGGTGTTGTATGCATAGCATGGTGTTGTATGTACAACATGGTGTTGTATGTATAGCATGGTGTTGTATAGCATGGTGTTGTATGTACAACATGGTGTTGTATGTATAGCATGGTGTTGTATGTACAACATGGTGTTGTATGTATAGCATGGTGTTGTATGTATAGCATGGTGTTGTATGTACAACATGGTGTTGTATGCATGGTGTTGTATGTACAACATGGTGTTGTATGTACAACATGGTGTTGTATGTATAGCATGGTGTTGTATGTACAACATGGTGTTGTATGTATAGCATGGTGTTGTATGTACAACATGGTGTTGTATGTATAGCATGGTGTTGTATGTATAGCATGGTGTTGTATGTACAACATGGTGTTGTATGTACAACATGGTGTTGTATGTACAACATGGTGTTGTATGTACAACATGGTGTTGTATGTATAGCATGGTGTTGTATGTAAATCAAAACTGCATGTGAATTGTAGGAGCCGATTAACATATAGAAGTCGAATGTAAATTAAAGTTTACATATTTTTATAGGATTACACCATGCTGTTGCAAAGGTAAAACTTTCAACGGAACAACATAACGGTCCATAGCTGAGCGAGAGTGACAGATGGAAAGAGAGAGAGAGAGAGGGGTGAAAGAGCAACAGAGAAAAAGAGAGAGAACGAATCTCTTATTACTAAATATAGAATATTATCAACCTGCATTGAGTGTCTGCCCGCAGAATTCTCTCACATTCTCAAAGTTGGTTTTCTGTCGTTGCCTCTCTATGAATGCCGAAATTCTTCTGTCTATCTACAGACGAGCACAAATATACAGAATTTGAGTTCTAGACTCGTAATTACGTAAATCTATATGAACAATATCACAACAGCTACTCAGAGGTTCAAAGAGTCTTCAAGATAAATCACTGATAAGTTTTTAGCAGTGCTATCCTCCTACTTATTTTGGTCTAACTTTCTCTTCCATCATCTGATATAATCTTTTAATGTGACCTTACAAATTGAGACTCCTCATCTGCTCCAATCTCGTACCAATTATTGTGATATTGCCTTCCTCTTTTCTTGGACACTCCCATCAACTATGTCTTTTTATTATTTTTTTGTACCTTACTTCAATGAGGTGGCTTCTCCATTATCTTCTGCGGTCCATTCATGCTTCCATTCATTCTTGTCATTCCTTGCACATCAGCAAACCTCACATTTTCAACTACTTACCTCCAACTTTTACTTCACCTTCAAAGTCTTCCAAGGCCTCTTCTATCATTGCTAATACTACAGTCTTGTCTTACTCCAGATCCCATTCTACCTAGTCATAACCTATACTATATAACTAAACTAGAGTAATAATTATGGCAAAGTTCTGTCCATATATAAATTGATATTGTACGAGGCAATAAAAAGATGCAAAAGAGCTACACATAGGCTCAGCCTGTACTGAGACTACGAGAAAATTATAGCAGGGCAATTAAAGAGGTGACAACAACAAAAGAATCAACCTACCTCAGCTTTGCTTGCAGTTATCTGAACAAGATCAGGATCATACGACAACCGCCTTGTCTCATCCTCCTCCTCACTGTTCAATTCCTCTTCACAACAGCTCACCCAAGCAGAACCTCTCTCAGAGCTGCTTCCACTGGCACAGACATCTGCTGCTTCGTTACCATCTCTTACTTCTGCAAAATTATCTTCCCTTACGGATGAATTTTCAAAGCTTAGGGGTAACTTATCTGAAGCTATGGTGATTTTTCTAGCCTCGATATGATTTTCTGAAACACTTTCAGTAGCTCTATCACACGAGGATGGTACAGATGTGCTGTTAGGTTCTGATTCAGCTGTAGTAGGGTCAGCTTTATTGCTTAATTTATCTTTCACGGAAACAAAACTTGTAGAATATCCTTGTTCTTTCAATATATCCTACAAATATATAAATATATAATTTTTGTAATCATTTTTAGAAAATTGTAATTAAAAATATAAGACTAAAATCACAAATACTGACAATCCAGAGAAAGGAACAGACTTTGGAATGATTTCTGAGAAAAACAATATTTCTGATTTCTGAGAATAATAATATTTTTGCTTTTAAACACAGCTGCTTCATTCAGTGCTTTTGCAACATAAATCAGTGCTAAGTAGTAAATTACGGCAGGGTGAGTTAGTTTTGCGTCTAATCCCGAGTCCGTACGGAAAACATCAAACTTATCATTGGTATGGCACCAGTGACTAATAATAACAGTCGTCATCGTCATCATCTTCCCTTGAATCCCAGTTTAACTTGGGTTTGGATAAGAAAAGACCTTCTCCATTCCTCTATGTCCCACAATATACAAATATTTCCATTCAGTTTAGAAATTTTTGTAGCTATCTCTGGAGACTTGGCGCTCACCAAGCAAAGGCCTTTTCTAATGTTGGTTTGGATCAGAGTGCTTTGTCTCCTTTTAAGACTTGTGCAGTCCAGGGTTGGTCTATTCTCCAGCTACCTGGACACAACTCAGGCAAGCATATCATAATAAAAAACCTTTCCTTTCCTCTTCCTGGATATCACAGGGACATCCCAGAAACCAGGACATCCTTCATGATGATTCCTTCTAAACGACTAGCATGAACAAGTGTTGAGAGAATACGGGCAACGTAATTGTGTATCTGATAAAGCTATTGAGCGTTTTAATTGAAAATGGTAAAATATGGCACATTTATTTACACTACAAAATGTTCTACATAAAACTGTAAATTCATTCAATAATTATTACAAAATAAATAATAATTATTAATAATATTATTATTAATTTATTACAAAATAAATTTTAGTTCCATACTGTAAGCGCACCATGAAGTCGCGCAACGGACTTCATGATCCTGTCCCTATTCACTTCTGCTATGTCGGAACTAAGTCCTAACAGCAAACATTCTCGTAGTGTTTCCTTATTTTCAAATCTGCACACCTAAACAATACACATACAAACTGTAAAATGCAATTTAAGCAATTTTTAATTACATTTTGATCAGGACAACTACAGTCTAGGTACATCTTTAGAAATACTCACATTTTAATAAGGAATCTAATTACCACTTGAAGTAAAGTTCACAAGGTTTGCAGATACAAGAAAGTTATAATGACAGCACAGTTTAGACTGCTCCACTGCTCCGGCCTACGTTTATTTCTAATTAAGGAGACGAAGAGAAGCCATTCTTGATGTTGACAACAGATAGTGAAACAGATCTTTCAGCCACTACAGAATTGGAATTTTAAAATAGTGAGTTGTCATCTTAATATAACTAAACAAAAACTTCAAAGTGACAGAAAAATCTGAAAATTTTAGACGTATAAAAAATTTTTAATGCACAATATAAAAGGTATTGAAATTTAATCAAACAGATCTAATATCAATAAAATTAACAATATAAACACATTGTTAACACTTGCTGTAGATCTCTGCAATAAAATGAGCATACAGGAGAAGTTTGACATAGATTGAATGGTAACTGAGCTACAGTAAGTCAAAGTTATGGAAAATTAAGCATGTTTTACTTTTTTGGTAAAATGGACCGATCGCAGAATCAAATAAACCACTGCAACTCTCAAACAAGTCAGGCAATTGAACTCAAAACTTAATCTAGCCTAGAGACATATTTTACTTTACTTTGTTTCCCAAACAAGTGTCGTATTTAAAGGCCGCTGTACAGATAAAGGGAGAGGGTATATGGTTTAACGTCAATCTCGGAAGATGATGATGATCTCGGTGTTGGGGAAAACTAGCTGTAGAACTAGAGGTACGTGATCTGCTGCCATTGTAGCCAGATAGGTAGCTGACAATGAAAGAGACTGTGAAGAACACACTTGACGCGAGACATAACTTACTATTTTATTAGTATTATTATTATTATTACTTGAGAATTAATATTAACTTATTAAGTTAATATAAATTAACATTTACTACTGTTACCCAAAACTACTACACAAATCAGGCAATTGAGCTCAAAACTTAAATCTAGTCTAGAGACAAAATTTAATTCACTTGTGCGAATTTCATTAAAACAACCTGGGAAGATGATTAGAAATTTGATCATTTGACATGGGATGACTCAAAACAACTTTTTAACTGTATTCACTATAACTGAACTTACCTTAAATAAGAAAGCCTTAAACAGCTGAAAAACATCGCTATTACCATGTTTCTCATCCATGATGGACCCTCACCATTAGTTCAGTACGTATTTCAATAGTTCTATATAGATAAAATTAAATCTGAGTTCTGCAAATATTAAGAAGAATAAACTCCACCAATTTATCAATTTTAAAATAATACATTTAGCTATCAACTTATCATCAATTTGTAATGGTAATGAATAAGGATTTCAAATATGTCAAGGCTATCATAGATGGGATATCAATCAGGAGCAGAAACTTAGTCAATTGACAACCTAGAATGTTCATAAAGATGAAACTTTTAAAATATATAACATATTTAACGCAACGTAATTGGATCTCACTAAAACCAAGAGGAAAGTCATTTCCTTATGGCTATAACAAAAGAGAGTGTTGTGTACGGGATGGTGAACAATAGAACAACCATAAGCTGCATGTGTTCTAAGATATGACTAAGCTAGAACTGAGGAAAGCAACACAAATCCACCTCAAACGCTATAGACTACATTAAGGTGTAAATAAATTATATGTAGTCTTCAGAACTGTTTAACTCATAGATCAATGGAGTACTCTTTATGGAGCTGAAAAACCATATGACTAGGAATATGTAACCTGGGCCTGTCACTAGGCAGAACACTAATGAGGGAGAGAGATAAATGCAGCATCCTTCTCTTACCCTCCAGCACCCTATTTCACCTATCCCAGAGAACTCTTGCAGAATTTTGACTATTGCTTTCTGATTTAAGCACAAATTTTTACTTTTATCTCTCCATCAACCCCAACCATTTTCAAGCTCTTTAACATCATTACCCAGTCTAATCTATCAAAAGCTTTTTCAATATTTACAAAAACGTATAAAGACATTTCCAAGCTACGTTCACATATAAGGCGCATTAAGCCTATTGCTTCTCAAATACCACATCCTCCTCGAAAACAAAACTATGAGACCTTAGTATCGCATCTGAGTTTGAATACGATTATTTAATACTTGTAATGCGATTTTAGACGAATG
This sequence comes from Enchytraeus crypticus, assembly GCA_905160935.1. NCBI lineage: Eukaryota > Metazoa > Annelida > Clitellata > Enchytraeida > Enchytraeidae > Enchytraeus > Enchytraeus crypticus. Next base: position 755,628 of record CAJHZI010000294.1, on the reverse strand, counting down.
TGTTATTAGCCATTTGATAAAGTTTCACATAAAAGATTACTTAGTACGTTGGAAGCACATGGAATAAGTAATCTTTTATGTGGAACTTTATCAAACGCTTTAGCAAGGTGTAGATATAAGATATCAATGCTATTTTTATTATCTACTTCCTTTGTAATATATTCTAAAAAATCTAGCAAATTAGTTAAACAAGAACGCCCACCAATAAAACCATGTTGACTATTTCTAATTAAGTTATATTCTTCCAAGAAACTAATTATTTTATCCTTAATAATGCTTTCAAATGTCTTACCGATTATACTTGCTAAGCTTATAGGCCTATAATTTGCTGCTTTATCCCTATTTCCCTTTTTATGTATTGGTACAACATTTGCATTCTTAAAATCTTGAGGAACCACCCCAGTTTTCATTGAAGCTTTTAGTAGGTTTAATAGAGCTGGTTCTAATTCATCTCTTAGCTCCAAAACCAGTTTTCCATGAATCTCATATGGACCTTGACTTTTATTGACATTTAGCGAATTTAATTTATTTATAACATCATCAATATCAAACTCAATATTATGTAAGGAGCATTCAAAGTTACCTTTGAAGATCCTAGCCGGTACTGACATATTAACTAAATCTTCTTCCACAAATACAGACGAAAAATATTTATTATAATAGTTTGCACTGTCTTTATTATCTTCTATAATGTAGTTATATTCATCTCTTAAAGGGCCAGTCTTTTTAATAACCTTTTTGTTAGCATTAGCATAGGCAAAAAAACTCTTTGCATCATTCTTTATATTACGAGCAAGCTGTTTTTCAAATTCTAACTTGGCTTTTCTATTTTCTGCAACTGATTTATTAAGCCTTTTCTTATATTCACAGTATAATGATTCTTCATTATTACTATTTTTATAATTGTTCCAAGCATCTTTTTTGGCTTTTCTTTTTCTTCTTACTTAATTACTTAAATACTTCTTACATAATTAATAAGAAGTGTTATTACTGATATCCAAGATCACGATTCAAATAACATATTTATAACTTAACTTAACATAATTATACTGGTTAAGAAAGTCACAAAGACTTGTAACTATCTCTGTTAGTCAATCTCAGCTTGTCAAGGTTTGTATCTTTTTCCTTTACGTCTCTATGTATTAAGGTATGAAATTAAGTCTAAAACTGGTGTTATAAGTCTTTGTGACTTCCTTAACCAGTATAAAATGATAAAATAGATAATCAAATTCCACTAAGTCAGGTGGCATATAGAAGAGGAAGAAGCACTACAGAAAACGTGTACTCTTTGAAGTTATTAATAGAAAAAGCAAACATTGAACAAAATGCTAACATAAGTATACTACTTCTAGATATGAGTAAGGCTTTTGACTGCGTAAATAGAAAGCTATTAATAGATGATTTAAAGCAGTTTCTAGATGAAGATGAATTGTACATAATCAAAATACTAATAGAAAATGTAAAAATAAAGGTTTTGAACAACAATTGTCAAGGTAAAGAATACAGTACCAGCACAGGAGTACCTCAGGGGGACTATCTAAGTCCAATTCTGTTTACTTTCTACCTTGCAATGTCGCTAAAAGAAACAGAACAGAATGTACCTAAAGAGCTTAATGATCACACATACTGGAATAGAAATAGTAATACAGAAATAATAGATCAACAATTTGCCGATGATATTGGATGGATTCTTATTCGACAAAACAATTCTGATAATTCTGATGAATTAATAACATTCGTTGAAAGTAAATTAATAAGACGAGATCTAAAAATAAATAAAGATAAAACAGAGAAAATAGTAATATCAAATAACAACGAAGACGTAGAGTGGAAAAAACTAAATATTTAGGTAGTATGTTGGATACAGAAAATGATATAATTCATAGGAAACAATTAACAATGATGGCATTTAATAAATATAGATAGAAATTAACTAATAAAAAATTAAATCTTAAAGTTAGAATAAAAATCTTTAACACTTACATTAAATCAGTATTTGTTTATAATAGTGAGTTATGGGTAGTAACAAAAAGCATAGAAAATGACATAGATGTTTTTCATAGAAAATTACTAAGAAACCTTCTAAAAATTCACTATCCATACACAATTTTAGTAACATAGATATATACCAAAGAAGGATCGAGACTCCTTGGAGTCAAATCATAAGGAAAAAAAGATACAGTTGGATAGGCCATATGCTAAGACTAAATGAAAATACTCCAATTAGAAAAGCTTTAAAATATAGACTAGTAAACAATAAAATGAGGGTAGGAACAGGTAATAAATACACATTAATTAAGCAATATAATAATGATATAAGTAAATTAGATACCAAATTCAGTCTTATGCAGGGTGACGTTTATGACTTTGCACTGGATCGTGATAGGTGGAGGCAGAGGGTTGAGGAGGCTGCTCCGGTGTCCACCGAGTGACGTTGCGCAGAGTTTATATATATAACCAGTATAATTATTGTTAAGTTAAGTTAAGTAACACCAGTTTTTGAAGTAATTTCATATCTCTATATATAGAGATCGTAAAGGAAAAAATAAACAAACCTTGACAAGTTGATAGGCAACTATAGCGTGAAAGCAAGAAATCAATTGCAATTACCTCATTTTTTCAAACCTACAGCAAAATCTTACTATATCGCTCATATAAACAAATGTGGGGTTGTTTTTGTTCTTCTTTAACGTACATATGCTTTAACAAAATCAGTAATTTTTTAGAATGGCTATAACTATTTTGCCCGATGTCCTAGAAACGGAGAAGTGTCCATACGAGTAGTCCTTAACATCCTCTACAGTAACACATAAATTCAGCTTTACACATTAGATGTCCCGGTACCACTAATCGGTGATCTTATAATAGTAGGATTAGGGACAATTTAAGTTAAATTAAATTAAACTATATCTATGGAACCCTCCCCCCCATTTAGTAAATTCTTCTTTTATTCATAGTTGTTTATCTTTTTGTGCTGTTTACATTTTATGAATTTTTTTATTATAATAATAATAATAATAATAATCTACTAGTATTAATAATAATAATAGTATAATTTTACTAGAATTTTGGCTTATAGTGAGGTAGGTAAACAACCTTGTATTAGTTACTTGAAATTATTCAATTAAATTAATAAAATTATTTTAACCACCCTCTTTATGAAGTTTCAGAAATTAACGATAGAGATTATGTAGTTAATTTTGACATATATTCAGGCGCGCTCAATAGTGTAATTGTCGTAAGCGTCTTAAGAAAGGCATTTGTTTCCACAATATCTTCTGAATTTAAAGGGTCAAAATAATTTTTTTTAATATTTGGAGTTCTAAAAATAGAAGCGGATACTAATGACTTGCTTCTCTACATGACAACAGTGGCGATATATAGTGCATTTTATGTGTCTCTAAGTTTATTTAACGTGCAGGTAACCTTAATGTGTTTCTTATTTCTACAAGATCAAAGAATCATCGAAATTTACGGTATTAAATATTTAAGTTTTATCTTCTTTATTATGTTGAGATAATCATTCTCACTAGTTTAAGTCATGTGCCAAATCAAAGGTCCAGATTCCAACCTGTGGTTTGCTTTTCTCTGCACTAAGGAAACTAAATGTTAAATACCGTTTTTGGATTTAGCACAGAGGTATAACTTCATGAAACCTCATTTAACTTGAAAAACTTTTGCATTTGAGGTGATTTTTCCATGCCTTCTTCAGCTCCTGCTCAATTGATCTTACTAACTGCACAGTTTTTAACTATGACAGTTTTTAATTGTAATAGTGACAAGCTCGTCCATCACTGATATCGCTTTCGAGTGAGGAAACTGATGTTAACATTAGCTTTACCAGCTTATCTGGTAAAGCTAATGGCAGTTATCTGGTAAAGCAATAATAAAATGGCAACTGAGCCATTTTATTTTTGTTCAGACAAAAGTAGTGTGATAATGGAGGTATATTATTATTTTGGTATATATTTGTTATGAAATTGAATGTGTAAATAATTTTATTTCTGATTGCAGCATCTTTAGAATTTGCTAGTTAGGTAGCGTAAGGTTTAAAGATGTCGTCGGAGTTGTTTGAAGTCTACGAGGCAGACTTCAAGGATATTTTGTTCAATGCTCGACAGCGATATACACAGCAAGCCACCAAAGCTACTGGTGGTAAGTGCTCACAGCTCTACAAACAAAATTTGTTAAGCACTGTATACACTTTGATTTTGAATATAAAAGTAGTCAATATTAGCATTTCTATTTATAAATATTATTAAATAAAGTGTAGTTAGGTAAACAGGATTGTTTTCTCAGAGAATAACACCTCTGCTGAGTAAATTTTAGTCAAAGCTGAGGAAGACATAGGAGGCCCACCTCATCGTAAGCAGATCCCCCAAGAATAATGGTATATCAAAAGGAATATTAAAGATGATTTAAAGATCCACTCGTATGTGGACATGATGAGGAAAATGGAAGATCGAGATGAGTGGAGGTGTTATATACCATGAGTCTTCCAGTGGACAGTGCATTAAGAGAGAGAGAGAGAGAGAGAGAGAGAGAGAGTAAAGTTGGCTCTAAATTTATGCAGAATATTAGTGAACAGAAATTTACTGAAGCCTCAAGTCAGCCTAATGAATAAAATCACTGACTTTAAATTAATTAAATAAACTGATTGATAGATTTATAGATTCTTAAACTGATTGATAGTATTGGATTAAATAATATTTTTAAAATGATCTCTTTATGGATAAAATTGCTGTCTGTCTGACCCTTTATGAAACATGCCTGTCATTGCAATCTAGTGAAGAGGCAGACTTAAATGCATAATTGAATATTAATTGGCAAAGTGTTTATTGCAGAGTTTTGCTTATAATTAGTCTATATATATGTATATGAGGGTGTCACATCATTAATAATAGTGTATAATTAACTTATATTTATTTTTTCGATCCCTGTATGCAGAATTAGGTATGTGTTAGTATGTTTTTATAGCTAATATATGCAAATAAATAATAAATCCATTAATAATGATATTTAGAGGAGCTGAAGCAGCAGATAAGAGAGATAGAGAGAAGTTTGGAGCAAGCTAATAAACTGGTAGTAATTACGAGATCTGTGTTATTTATAATAATCCTAAATTGTAGTAATTAATATTAATTCTAATAATTATATTTTAATCTCTACAAAGTGGCTGAATGAGAGATTTTTGCATACATTTATTTAGTTATTCATGATTTTACTCTGACTAAATTAATCCTTTTATGGATGAATTTTTATTCTACTATTTAATTCAACACTACTTTCTTATGATAAATATCTGACTGGCTTTGTTTGCTTCTTGTACTCAGTCAGTGTATGCAAATTTTGCAAAGACTTCTACTCCATTTATTACTCCATTTCTGTATCTCCTCTTTTTACCTAAAGTTGTAGTGTTCCACCAAGTGGCTGATCCTGAATACATAATCCTATTCAGTCTGTCTTCTCTCTCCTCTAGTTAATTCCTTCCCAATAAGCTAAGCCTTATCCAAACTTTAGTTTAGCACATATCGTATGAAAATATTTAGCTGCTGAAGTGGTTCCCTTTTGACTTTCTCTGTTCTAGCTCTCAGTCGCCACAATTGATGTGCTTACGATTTAACTAAATATTCTTCAGTGTTCCTGATACAATGCAGGAAACACAACGCACATAATTTCTGGAAATCTTGTGCTCATATAGTAGCTATCAAAATTCATGTCTAAACTATTGCAAATATTTTTATTTAAATTTATCTATTTACACTGTGTATGAGAGTTCAATTCTGCATGCTACCTTACTAATGAATGTTTTCCAAATTTGTTACTGATTTAGATATTACTGGTTACGTTTATTTAATTATTTATGATTTTACTCCTGCTACTCATTTTGTAGATTAAGTTTTATTGTTGTATTTTATTTTATACTTGTTGATTATGTCATAGTTAGATGCACCTATTACAGATTTCAATAATATAATGTTCATTTCTTATTTATAATTTAACTTTAGTACTGCTGTGTATTTAATGCAAATGATACCATCTCTGACAGTTCACTTTTGATATTGAAGTAGTCGTTAAAATATGATTTTTTAAAATTATGTGTTTGTTAATATGTTAATAAACAGTTGAGGGACATGGACAATGAATTGCACAAAGCTCCGACATCTTTTAGAGTGCAGATGTCGTCAAGACTACGAACATACAGAGCAGATGCTGATAAACTATCTCGTGATATTGTTAGTAACGTGATATACTCTCTCGTAATATTGTTAGTATATACTGATAAACTCTCTCGTGATATTGTTAGAAAACTGATAAACTCTCTTGTGATATTGTTAGTAAGCTGATTAACTCTCTCATGATATTGTTAGTAAATTGATAAACTCTCTTGTGGTATTGTTAGTAAATTGATAAACTCTCTTGTGATATTGTTAGTATATACTGATGAACTCTCTCGTGATATTGTTACTAACCTGATAAATTCTGTCTGGATATATTTAGTAAACTGACAAACTCTATCATGATATTGTTAGTGAACTGATAAACTGTCTCATGATATTGTTAATTTGTTAGTAAACTGATAAACTCTCTTGTAATATTGTTAGTAAAATTGATCACGTAAAGAATTTTATTTTATTCTGTGATTCGGCTTGTTTTATCCATTTAAATTATATCCAAATTTCTTTTTACTTTTTATTAATAGTAAATAATGATTAATTATATACAAATTTCTTTTGACATTATCTTCATCTGGATTTAACTCCATTTATATATCAATTTTGTTACTTGAGATATATATTTATTGGTTATTTTGTTACTTTAAATATATATTTATTGGTAAGTTTCTGAGTTACTTGAATAAACATGAGAATCTAGTTGGAGATCCTATATAAGAAGATGAGTATGCTCTGATAGATTTTTGACCTCTGGTTATATGTTCCTCACATAGATATGAATGTTTTAAACGTGTTGTGTATATTGGTCTTTGTAATCCCAATTACTATGAATTTTGATTTCTATCAAGATAGAACATTTATTTTCAACCTAGAATTAATTTAATCTTAAGGTGTTAAAAATTCTAAAATAAAAAATAATTCTAAATAAATTTTTTTCTAAATTAAGGCTCTAGCTAAACTGGGATTCAAGGGAAGATGAATATGATGATACTGATGAAAAATATATATTAAATATATACATTTATTTATTTTAAATATTTGTAATGTTAATATTTTAAAATGTTAAACTTTAAGTTCTCTTTGCTTATCTCGTGAGTAAAGTCAGAGTAATTTGACTGGGATTTGAATCTTGAGCTATCAGAACTTTTCTGAAGCAGCAATTATTTATAGTGCTGGTCTCTTCTTTTGCTTTGTGTGAAAGCCACATTTACAAATATAGTGCTCAAGAAATTCAGAATTAAGAAAAAACATAAATTTCGGGGACTATTTATAAATAGTCTCTCTTGCACTTTCCTCAAAATTCGGTACCTTGAGTATCAGAGCTTAATTAATAGTAGTATAAAGTTATAATCGTCTGCTTCTTCGTCAAAAATGTAGTTTATGCAATTATGCAATACTACTTATATAGGTCTATTCAAATCCTGACCCCAGTTAAACTCTAATTAAAGAGAAGATGATAATGATTATGATGATGATGATGATGATGATGATGATGATGATGATGATGATGATGACTTGTGTAGGTATTTGTATGGCAATTTTTTCTTTGTATTGTTTAGAAGAAGCCTCAGACTGGAATGAGGTCAGGTAATGCTGATTGGAGGACTGGAGTTGATGGACCTGAGAACTTTGAGGTTTATATGATCTATACCTTCATCTGCTGAACTATATACTTGCCTTTCTAATAATAACTTATTCCTTCATTCTATAACAATCTGACAACTGCAGATAAGTTACAGTGTAACAAGGAGTATAACAGTTACAAGCAGTAATATAACAGATAATGAAAAAAGCAGAAATGGATAACAAATTCTCTCTTGATGGCACAATTCTTTTAAACATATTTTAGTCTTATAATTATTATAGGGTATTCCCATAGAGCAATAATTATTGCTCTATGGGAATTGTCGAATTCTAACGCTGTCAAATTATAATTCAAGAGCGAAATAATTTGACAGAGAATAATTAGACAGATTAATTCAGTTAAAGTAGGGGCAAATGCTTTCCTTCCTACAGTGAGAACCGGGGGAACTCTTCCCCTGGTTCTTTTTTTCTGAGGCATTTTCCCTGCTGGGGGGCCATACTAGGTACTAAAAGATATGTAAGTACATTGTTAGGGGCCCAAAAAAATGTGACAGTTGCCCCAGATCTCTGTTCCCACTTCTACCCCTGATCGACAGAGAAATAATTCAGAAATTGAAATCTTGGGCATTTTACTGTACCTGAATAACCATGACTGTAATATTACTTTAATATTAAATATCATTTTTATTATTTCTATTAGATTTCTTTTGCAGATTGGTCTGGGTGAATTGATCTGTAGTGATGTGTGCTTTGGGGACGTCTCTGACATCATCCCTGGATGAGGAAACGGACGTTAAACCTTTATTATTATTTACTGTTGTTGTTGTTGTAGGCTCGTCAGAGAGCGAGATTGTTGGAAGGTAACACTGTGCTGGGCAGAGCTTCAGACAGCCTGGCGAGGTCTCACGCTATATCGGCTGAGACTGACGAGATAGCGGTGGGCATCATGGATGATCTGGGACAACAGAGGGAGTCACTCGAAAGAACACACAACAGGGTAACTCTATTCACTCTATTGATGTACAGTTACTGTTAAAACCTGCCTGACTATTTAACTTAGTTATTTACAGTATTAAATTTGTATTATTTATTTTTATCTTTTATGTTAATCTTACTTTTAAATATCTTTTGCTGTATTCGATGGTCGCTGTAGTTCACGGTTCTAATCGATGCTAGTGTAAAATGTACATTATATCTATAATATAATAATTGTATTGATAAAGCGCCAATTTATACTTTTGTATATTTTTTATTTATATTTTTGTATCGCTCTCTGCTAAATGCCAGAGTAGCGCTGAATGGACTGTGAAGGTCGAGTAGCCTGGTGGTGTAATGCCACAATCGGTGTAGTGACTAGAACTCTGCAAATCTGGAGTATGAGCGACCAATTGGGCTAAAATAACAGAAATCATCACTACGTGGTTACAAGTCTCTTCACTGTCGTATCTGCGTCAGTCGCCTCTTACGAACACGAGCAGTTGTCAGTAGGTTCAATTTTCCCGAACCTACGGAGGGAACTATGGAATACATTGCTATCTAACTTTTTTATTTTCTGAATAACTAAGTAGTGCAATCCATAATAATCAGTAATAATACCCACAAATTTGTATCTGTCTAGAAGATCCCTTTTTGAAGATCCGCAACCACTGATAAACTTATGATCCTTAAAAAGTATTTAATATAGCGAGTAGTGTAATTTACCTAGATGCATCAACCCTATGTCAAGTTATTTGGATATTACTATTAGTTATACTAATGTTTATGCAGCTCTTTTAATTAATGGATAGGTGAGAGAAAGAACAGTGAATGATGTTTTCATCTCTCAACCTAATTTTTTTGTCTACCAACAAGGTTAACTCGAGCCCAATACCGGAATATTAGTTACAAATCTCCTAGTATCAATTTATGTGCCTCCTAGAGCCATTTTTACGTTCTATTTAAGCCACTGTTACGTGCCATCTACTGAGGAAGGCAACGGAAAACCACTTCAGAAGCCATACTTTTCCTAAGCTGTAGGCTACATAAGGTATGGATAAGGCATAGACTTTGTGAAGGGATTAACTTGTTGATCTAAGGAGTGCTCTTATGGAGCGAGAAAGCAGACTTTGAGTGTGAATATGTACCTTGAACCTGCCACTTGGCGGTGCACTGAAAAAGAGAAGAAGACGTGCCATCTAGTGTCTCTTTTATTTTTATGTTCTATCTAAGGCACTTATATGAGCTTTTACTTCTATTTTATTACTTTTATCTAGAGCAAGTTTATGTTCTATAGCCATCAATATGAATAATCATGGGGGGTAAACTTTAAAAGCAAAATATTCCAAAACTTTGAGCAAATGAAAGTCAATTCTGTTAACACGTGCTTTAGGTGTATGTAAAAATATATTGAATATTAAAATTAATTATTAGTTGTTTTTCGTAAGGGTTCCTTCTAGCACTAATTTTCTCTTGAAGACTCTTTAATGATAGGGATTTTCAATATTGAATCCATCTATTAGAAAGTGAATATAAAATTTTATGGTAAATAACAATGAAAAACTGTATACTACAAACGTTCGCTTATAAAAATATATGTGATAAAAATATAAAAATGTATGTTTATTCAAAGAACTCAAGTAATAGTCTTCATAAATATCAGTATTATTTTCACATCAATCTTCATAAATATTGTGTTGCTTTTACATTTGTTATAGTTAAAAAATCTTTTATCAGAAACTTTTTAAATATCCCTGACGTTTTAATTACAAAGACACTGTAGGTCTGTCTTACTGTTTACGTATACAGTTAACCGACGCCGATCAAAATCTGTCGAAGTCTCGCAAATTGCTTCAAACCATGTCTAGACGGTTTGTCTGACTTTTATACTGCCAAGTTTTATGCACAATATCTTGTTATGTTATTTCATCTCTCTCCCTCCTCACCTCTCTCTCTCTCCCCCCCTCTCCCCCCCCCCCTCTCTGTCTCTCTCTCTCGCTCGATATATATATATATATATATATCCTGGTTAAACAGGATTGTTTACACAGGGAATGACGCCCAGTAAATGTTAGTCGAAGCTGAGGAAGGCATAGGGAGCCCACCTGGTCAGAACCAGAATCCCCCAAGAATAATGATATAGTAAAGGGAATGTTATAAATAATTTAAAGATCCACTCGTATGTGGACATGAAGAGGAAAACAGAAGAGAGAGATGAGTGGAGGCGCTATATACCATGAACCTGGCAGTAGGCAGTGCACTAAGAGAGTAATTGTTTATTAGTAATTGTTTATTAGTAATTGTTTATTATTATAGCAATTAATAAAACTAGTTAGTATATAATTTGTTATTATTATTTTAGATAGTATTTTACTAACATTTTGGCAATATTTTTTAAGTGGTAATACTGTCTAGTTTAAAAATAATTATATCTGAGTATGAAATGTATTACTTTCTGGTATTGTTTGGATATTTGCAGGGTTTTACAGAACAAGCTAATTCTGGCCGTTATAATTTTCTTAGAAATCTGCATTCTTGTTGGAGTTATTGTTTGGAAATTCATTTTGAAATAGCAGTCTTCGAAAAAAATTGTTACCGCAAATGCTTAATTACTTTCAATTCTCTGTGATCTATTATAATTAATTTTAAATCTGTTGAAAGTTTAGTTTTACATTAGTTATTAGTTAAAGCAGTAGGCCTACCAGTGCTTTTATATGTACTTTTAAATTACCCTTGGTAATAATTATATCATTCCTTATTGTGTACGGGACGCTGAAAAATAGGCCAACCTTAAACTGCACCTGTCTTAAGGGGCAACTAAGCAAAAACTGTGGAAGGCAATGCGAAACCACCTCTCTCTTAGTGCATTGCCTTCTGGCAGGTTCATGGTATATTACGCCTCCGCTCTTCTCTGTCTTCCGCTTTCCTCTTCATGTCCAGTTATGAGTGGGTCTTTAAATCATCTAACATACGTAATCTCGGCCTGCCTCTGCCTCTTTTTCCTTCCATTCTACCTTCTATGACCTCTTTTAAAAACCACCTAAGAAGCCACGAAACCGCTTCAGAAGCCATATTTTCCCAAACTAAAGGATTTTGGATAGTAGAATAGATTTATATAGATAGATAGATATTTTATGATAGATTAATTGCCTTTTGTGAATGGATTAACTCGTTGATCGCTGGAGTGCTCTCTATGGAGCGTGAAAAGCAACTTATGAGTTGGAACGTACCTTGGACCTGCCACTTGGCAAAACACTAGAGATAGTTATTTGCCGATCTTGGCTAAATTTTAACTTCCAATTTATTATCTGATGACGAAATCAGTGACTTGTATGATTGAACATCAACTAACTATAGCAATCCTTTAGCACTGTTTCATTCGGTCATCCCTTAACTATAGCAATCCTTTAGCACTGTTTCATTCGGTCATCCCTTAGGCGGGGGTAGCTTAACCCCCTCCTATAGATATCATCTCCCGTGCTATAGAAAAAAATCTGTGCAGCTTATAAACATTTGTGAGAAACTTGAAACTCGGGTGATATGTGATAAAAAAAGTGACTATATCCCACTGATAAGTAAATTATACTCTGCGGAAATATGATATAGAAATGTCCTTCTCTTGTTGCAGCTGAAAGAAATTCAAATATGTTGCCATTTCGTATACTAATCTTAAACATTTGTACAGTAAAATCTATTCTTAATCTGGCTGATGTTATTATTTAAGGAATGTCTTAATAGAGTAGGGGTAAAACATGAAGTTTTAAATGACAGATCCCGAGGTGAATTGAACCCTCGTGGGTACGGTGGGTTCGAATCCAGCCGCGTTGAGCTGTGAGTAAAATTTCGAACATTCACTGGACTGGTTATATGGAAAATGGTCTAAATTGCTTAACGTTTAAACATTTGATATTAAAAGTGATAGATATCAATATAGAAGGTAGAATGGAAGGAAAAAGAGGCAGGGGCAGGCCGAGATTAGATATGTTAGATGATTTAAAGACCCACTCATATGTGGAAATGTTGGGGAAGGCGGAAGACAGAGAAGAGTGGCTTTATATACCATGGACCTGCCAGTAGGCAGTGCACTAAGAGAGAGAGAGAGAGATATCAATATAGTTGATCATTTCACTATAACGCTTGTTTACTTTAGTTATCTGTTTGATTGCTTCTAAGATTTTCTTCTTGTCTCGATTGAAATTTATTAATTTTTTCCATCAGTTGAGACGAGCTAACATAGACTATGCTCCTCGATCGAGGAGCATAGTCTATGTTAGCTCGTCTCAACTGATGGAAAAAATTAATAAATTTCAATCGAGACAAGACCATGATATCGTCCAACAAGACCTCGATACGACCATGATATCATCGTTAAATGTGATTATGTGTAACTATATGACCTTGACCTTGACTTTCAAGCGCTATCTTAAGGTAACAGAAACTGTCTTGAAAGACGTAATTTCTAAGTTATAGGCCACATTACAATAGACATATGTGTGTAGGAGTACGTGTCGTTTAGCTGCCACTCGTTGGCTTTAATACAAGAGAGATCATGTCAATCAGGTATGCTATATTTTGTGTATCAGATTTTTTATTGGCACGTTTTAATTTAGTTGAACAAACGATGTTGCCTAGTTGAAGGCTGAAGATATACATGTACGTGTGGCATGCGCCGATAGAGCGGCCGGGTTTGAATATATTGATAAATTGATAAAATAAAGTAAATACGCAATATAGTGAAATGCATATTGATCAACTACGTCTTTATCTAACATTTTTAATGCCACATGTTTAAACCGTTAGGCAGTTTAGTCCATTTTCCGTGTAACCAGTCCTCTGAATGTACGAGATTTTACTCTCAGATCAGCGCGGACCGGAATCGAACCCACGAGGGTTCCATTCACCTCAAGATCTGTCATTTAAAACTTCATGACGTTATCCCTAAGCTATTAAGGCATTCATTGATATAACTATGATAGCAATTAAATTATTATAGAATGTCCTTGTTGTCAATGAGCCAGAGTTTTATTATGTGTCCTTCCGATTCTGCTCCTCCAGAGCTGTACTGTGCGTCACTTCATCCACTGCGCTGTCAAGCCCTACTGAACTAAATTCCAACCGACGACAAAACAAAATGTTCAAAATCCAAAACCTTCTCCAAAGTCAAAGCAATACTCTAGATCTGTCCCGGGGCAATGGTTAAATTATATGAGGGCACTAATGTATTATTCATTATTACCAGGAGTCTTTGAAAAGAGAATAACTGTCAGCATGTGACTAGTATACATACACATATGTAGAGCTATAGTAGGCCCTTGTTACAAAAGTCGAAGAATCCTTTCAGATTCTTCGTACATAATTTTTGAAAACTGGTTTTAAAAAATTAGTGACTCTGATTAATTATATGATATTTACAGCAATAATTACTCGAGTGTGTGAACACTCGTCTGGCAGAGCCAGGGATGCATAGTAAAAAGTTCTGTCCAAAATTAAGAATTTTAAACTTCTCATAAAGAAGAAAATTAAGGTATTTAGAACGTAAACAAACAGATAAATTAAACATCGATGCTTTTTCGCTACGGCATGTAAATATTGTAAATTTACCAGGCATAAATATCTACATGCGCATGTTCATATTCTACACGCATTCTATATGAGAATACGTGTAGAATATGATTAGAATAGGATAGGTTTAAGAATAGGGTAAATTTAAAAATTGCCGAGATTATAATATTTTAATTTCGTATCTATTAGTTTTTACTTTCGCTTTCCAGTAATATGAAATAAAAAGTACGAGTAGAGGAGCGTTTTTACTTAATACCCAAAGAATAAAATATTTGTGAGTATATAAAACTCTGCGCGACGTCGTCACTCGGTAGACACCAGAGCAGCCTCCTCAACCCTCTGCCTCCACTTATCACAATCCTGTGCAAAGTCACAAACATCCCCCTGCTTAAGACTGAATTTGGTATCTAATTGACTTGTATAATTATTAATTGCTAAATTAATGTTATTGATTCCCATGCTTACTCCCATTTATTATGGTGTGTAGTCTATTTTAAAGTTTGTTTCTGAATTGATTATTTTCATTTAGTCTTGCATAGGCCTACCAGCGTATCTTTTTTCCTTATACTTTTTTTATTGACCTCCAGGAGTCTCTTTTGTTCTTTTCGGATATTCTATGTTCTTCCTTGTGTATGGATAGTGAATTTTTAGGAGATTTCTTAGTAATTTTCTATGAAAAACGTCTATGTCATTTTCTATGCTTTTTGTTACTACCCATAACTCACTATTATAAACAAATACTGATTTAATATAAGTGTTAAAGATTTTTATTCTAACTTTAAGATTTAATTTTTTATTTGTTAATTTCAATCTATATTTATTAAATGCCATCATTGTTAATTGTTTCCTATGAATTATATCATTTTCTGTATCCAACATACTACCTAAATATTTAGTTTTTTTCCACTTTACGTCTTCGTTGTTATTTGATAGCCTATTACTATTTTCTCTGTTTTATCTTTATTTATTTTTAGATCTCGTCTTATTAATTTACTTTCAACGAATGTTATTAATTCATCAGAATTATCAGAATTGTTTTGTCGAATAAGAATCCATCCAATATCATCGGCAAATTGTTGATCTATTATTTCTGTATTACTATTTCTATTCCAGTATGTGTGATCATTAAGTTCTTTAGGTACATTCTGTTCTGTTTCTTTTAGCGACATTGCAAGGTAGAAAGTAAACAGAATTGGACTTAGACAGTCCCCCTGAGGTACTCCTGTGCTGGTACTGAATTCTTTACCTTGACATTGTCGTTCCAAACCTTTATGTTTACATTTCTATTATCAATTTTTGATTATGTAAAGTCCATCTGTATCTAGAAACTGCTTTTAAATCATCGTTAATAGCTTCTAGTTTACGCATCAAAACCTTACTCAATATCTAGGAGGAGTACCTTAGTTAGCCTTTTTGGTTTTCTTATTCTTTTCTTAAGAAAACTCAAAGAGCACCCCTTTTCTGGATGCTTCGTCTCCTCTTCTATAGCCGCCGAACTTCGTGAATGGAATATTATTTATTCATATACTCTATTAACATTATGATAAACCCAAATCTGTCTCAATTGTCTTATAGGATTAGTGCCAATTTTTTTCTGTTTTTCCTTTGATTGTTCCAGTGTTTTGCAGAGGGTATTCGTAGGCTTCGTTTTTCTTCGAATTGTCATCCTTCGGCTAGCCTTAAGACTTATCTGCTGATTGTTTGAATAAACGACTTGGGAGTAACTGGTTCAAGGCTCTATTCAAAACTTAATTGCGGTTCTGTGTTGTGGTGTAAATTAAAATAATCTAAAAAATAGAGTACCCAATTTCTCGTAGGTGTTGTAGTTAATAGTAATAAAGTTCTAAAGATTATATATATTATATAGTATATATATATATATATTATATTATATATATATATTATTATAACAGTATATATATATAATATAGTATATATATTATATATATAAATATATATAAGATCTTTACTATCTTTATAGATATATTGGATAGAAGATTACTTAAGGGTGAGGAAGCAGAGGGTTATGCTAGGATGCTAGGTAAGGCTAAATCAGGTTGGCTGGAGGTAACTTCGGGGGTACCGCGGGGTTCAGTGTTAGGGCCTATTTTTCTGATCTTCTTAAATGATATAAATACGGAAATATTTAAAACGATATTGCAGTTTACTGATGATACAAAACTATTTGGAAAAGTTGGTATGAAAGAACAAAGTGACAGTACGCTTTGCAACAGATTTTTCAATTTCTCCAATAATGATTTATGAGGTCATACCTATAAGTTGTTGAAGCCTAGTATAAGGACTGACTTAGAAAAGTTTTCTTTTTCATAGGGTGATTGATAGGTGGAACTCTTTAAGTGAGGAGGTTGTGAATTCGGTGTCGGTGAATAGTTTTAAAAACAAGCTGGATGTTTTATCATGTATGATTGAAATAAACCCTTGACTTTCTTCCCTTTTTCCTGCTACCTAAGTTTGAAGAAAGAATGGAATAACGAAAGATGGTAGCAGTTCTGGTAAATTCTAGTAAATTCTGGTATATATATATATATATATATATATATATATATATATATATAATTATATATATATATATAATTATATATACATGTATATATATATATATATATATATATATATATATATATATATATATATATATATATATCATTGGTGGGACTTGGATAAGTTTTGCAAAGATAATAACTGGTTAAATACAATACTTAAACAAACTAATAGGAGATTATATATATTTTTAAATGAAAGAAAGTCAAGCTTTTCAATAGGGGCAGAGATAATTACCTTTCCAGAACTTGAAATCAGAAACTTATATGGATTTACCATAAGAGTCTGCATAAGTATTAGCTATTTCATATCTATTAACTGTTGTTAGTTGTCAAATTAGCCTACCAGCTTAACAAGCCACGCCCACAGCTTTGTAGGCCAAGTAGACCAAAGATTACTTAAAATATCTCAACCCATAAATCATAACCTTAATTTCTTATTGTAAGCCCTAACTAAAGCATTTATGTAACCCAAACTGTAAGTCTAAACTCTAACTTTAAGTCTCTAAACACCCTGTGATCTAAATCTACACCTAATTTAAGATATAGCTTATAAATCAGGCACAAATGAAATTTGTCTATAAGAGTTGGCTAGTACGAGAATGCAATATGAAACCTTGACATAAATGCTGCTACTGTGTGTCAAGACCACATATGCTTCAAGATCAGTGCTGTCAATTGATTTTATAAACTACTGTGCAGTTTTACTTGTGATCCTAGAACCATACCTTTATGTGTTTCTTTATGATGCCAATCAGAGTGTTTTATTTGAATTAATTACTATTAAGGAGATATGCTTACTTGCAAGTTTAGATTTTAAAAATTTATAGAATAAACAATGGCTGACAGCAAGCAGCGGTTGCGACCATGGCTGGTAAAACAGATAGATAGTGGTGACATCAATGGATTGCACTGGCTGAATGAAAACAAAACATTATTCCAGATGCCGTGGCTTCACAAGGGCAAACAGGGCTGGAATCCAGAGTGCTGCAAACTTTTTGAGGTTTGTTATCTCTCTTTGTCTCTCTAAGTGCACTACCCACTGGCAGGTCCATGGTATATAACGCCCTCCACTCTCATCTGTCTTCCGCTTTCCTCTTCATTTTCACATATGCATGGGTCAGGTTTGTTATATAGGCTAGATAGTAGATAGGTATAATTATGACAGTTACATATGATTGATGTATTGAACCCTGTAACTCAAGTGTATTTCTTACGAAGAAATAAATTGAACAGTAATTTGGCCATTATGGTAATCTTTTGCTTGATGTAACATTTTTACCGTATTCTGTGCCTCATAGCAGCTTCCACATGCATGATGTAACTGTTCCCACTGTTTTCCTGTTACAGTGTGATTTTAATCACTATGTTGTGTATGGAATATTACAGAATACAACAACTGTAAACTGCATCTATTGTAAGAGGCTACTAAGCAGGAAACTGAGAAAAGTAATGGTAAATCACCTCTGAATCCTTAGTTTCTCAGGAAAGAGAATATATTAAGACAAGAAGTTAATGAGTAGAGGAGAGAAGAAAATTAAAGAGAGAATGTGTAGAGGAGAAATAAGTTGAATAGAGAATGAGTAGAGTAGAAATAAGTTGAAGAGAGAATGAGTAGAGGAGAAAGTAAGTTGAAGAGAGAATGAGTAGTAGAGAAAATAAGTTCAAGAGAGAATGAGTAGAGGAGAATGTAAGTTGAAGAGAGAATGAGTAGAGGAGAAAGTAAGTTGAAGAGAGAATGAGTAGAGGAGAAAGTAAGATGAAGAGAGAATGAGTAGTGGAGAAAATAAGTTGAAGAGAGAATGAGTAGTGGAGAAAGTAAGTTGAAGAGAGAATGAGTAGAGGAGAAAGTAAGTTGAGGAGAGAATGAGTAGTGGAGAAAATAAGTTGAGGAGAGAATGAATGGAGTAGAAAGTAAGCTGAAGAGAGAATGAGTAGAGGAGAAAATAAGTTGAGGAGAGAATGAGTGGAGTAGAAAATTAGTTGAAGAGAGAATGAGTAGAGGAGAAAGTAAGTTGAGGAGAGAATGAGTGGAGTAGAAAATTAGTTGAGGAGAAAATTAATGGCTGGGGAAAGAAGTTGAGGAGAAAATAAGTGGAGGAGAAAATAAGTTGAGGAGAGAATGACTAGAGGAAAAATAAGTTGCGAAAAAAATAAATTGAGGAGAGAAAGTCTAGTGGTAAAATGAGTTGAGGAGAGAATAAGCATAGAAGAAAATACAATGAGGAAAGCCTGAGTTAAGAAGAACTTTATATCCTCTTCATTCAGATGAGTTTACGATTACACAATTAAATCATGAACATCATTCCTGTAGTAGGTCATTCTTGAGCTGGTTGAGTTCTAAGATTTGGATGCATACCATTTAAAGACTGTATACAGTTTCCTATATAAATCATTTAGAACACTATTTCATTGCAGGTGATGAGAGCTTTCTAAGTGTTTTGCAGTTGTTGACGTCGCTGACACTGCTATATGGCGAGGAACCAGACGTTAAATTCTTATTGATTGATTTGATTATTAATGGGAGCATGATACTGAATTTAGCTATTTTTTTAACAGGAGTGGGAGAGGAATAACGGCAGATATCAGCCTGGAGTTGGTCAACCAGATTACCCGAAGTGGAAAACACGGATGAGATGTGCATTACATAAGTCACCAGATTTTAAACTAATTAAAGAAGGAGAGAATGATACGTATAGGATATATGAGTTGCTACCAAAAGAAGGTTGACACTGTGTTTCTTTTTTTCTTTAAGTTTACATTATAGTTGAATTGCCATCATTGAATAGTGTATTTTAGTAGTTTAGTAGCTTTTAGTAGCTATCTGCCTATCTGTAAATAAATGCTTGGATAGAAGTTAGTATACTTATCTCTCTCTCTCTAGTATTCTGTCTAGCGGAAGGTCCAAGGACCTGCCTCTTTTATAAATCATATTTCTACTCACATGCTGCTTTCAAGCTCCACAAGGAGCACACCATCGATTACAGAGTTAATCCCTTCACAAATGACAATGCCTTATCCACACTCCAGGTTGAGCACGGGTGTGGTTGGGACCGCTGTAGAATAGGGCAACTGCACACAAGCTGCCCCGAGTACGTAAGAGGCGACTAAGGCAGGAGCTGAGGAAGGCAGATGGGACCCACCTCACTATAAATTTTTTCCCAGGATTAATTAGCAGTTAGTCCATTATACCATTATAGAGCTGAGGAAGGCAATGGGAAACCACCTTAGTAGCCATATTATTCCCTAGCTAGTATGCTTATAGGCAAAAGTAAACTAGGGCCGCTATAGGTTCAAGTCTCAGCTAGTTCTTCTCTGGGTTGCCTTAGTTCTCTATAGGGTATTCTCAATTCTTGTGGTAAAAAATATGCTATATATTGCTTTTAGAAAGTGGTGTTTTAATATATATAAAAATTTAAAAATGTTGTAATATTGGCATGGTAACTTCTACAGTTACACTTGGAAACAATTCTATATTTTAAGAATATCAAATTAGTTTATGTTAAAATAAAAATTTCTGTTGAACTCAAATTGCTGATAAAGATCAGGTGAACATTTATATATATATATATATTAGTTATATGTTATACTTATATGTATATTTACTTTGTTTATGTGAGTTAAGCAGAAATGTGTAACTTAATTAGTCTACTATAAGTAACTTAAGGAATATTTATAAAAGATTTTTATGTTGAGCTCAGCTGCTTTTTATTTGTGTATACATGTATTATGCTGGTCAGTTTTAGCACATTGTGTCTGAAATGTTTAATTCAGAATTTTAATATTAATTCTTTATTTTTGCATCCCTAGACGTGAACAATCTGTGGTCGAATGTTTATATCAGGCACATGTTTTTACACATTATTTTTAAGAAATTAGTTTGAAAATTGCTAGTATTTCACACATCAACTCTTCTTCCATATCTCATTTTACATATTGTTTTGAATTAATTTGTACATTTTTGCATCGATATTCCTTCCATCATTATTAGATGAGAAAATGGATGTTAACTGTGTTTTGTGTTTTACAATTGTACTTTATTTAATAATTGCAGAGAGGAAGTCGTCTGGTACAGTGAAGAGTGAACGTCAGAGGGAAGATGTAAATTCTGTGTATTCTAAAGATTCACAGGTCGGTTGATGAATATTTATCATGAGTGTGTGTTTGCTTTAACAAAGAGACCAAAAGTGCAAAATTAGGAAATACCTCAGGCACAAGGCACACATAGGGATCTATCGGATAAAAGCTTTATAAAGCTGTACTCTTAGATATAAACAAGCTGATTAAACAGAATATGATAAAATTTCTAGTTCATTATGCAGTATTTTCCTGCACGTGACTTGTAAATGACTTATCATCACCGTAACTCAGTTGCATTGCTTAGTATTTTGGCTTATATTGTGCATGTTAACCATTTCTACTATTATTGTCTGCAATATATTGAGTTTAAGACAGTTTTGAACTGTGTACAAAAGTGGACCTAAGACCCAGAAAGTCAGTGCCAACAAAAAATTGCATTGAGACCACTATGTAAGGAACGTCACTAACAACTATAACTCTGGTTTCGTCTTTAAGAATGAATACCGTGAAGATGTGAGAAGGTGTAAGCTACCGGGAATCGAACATCGCACCTCTTAAATGGGCCTCAAGTGCGCAGACCACTATGCTATAAATCAATTAAAGCTTTTCCTAAATTTCTATTGATTATTTTATATACTACTAAACCAAATCATTACTTCAGCTGCTTAATGTTACTGTAGAGTTCTTTTGTTATTTTCTTATTTGCTAATAAGAGTTCCAGTGTTGTTATTTTCTTATTTGCTAATAAGAGTTCCAGTGTTGTTATTTTCTTATTTGCTAATAAGAGTTCCAGTGTTGTTATTTTCTTATTTGCCAATAAGAGTTCCAATGTTGTTATTTTCTTCTTTGCTAATAAGAGTTCCAGTGTTATTCAAACTTTAATGATATTATTCTAATATTAAAATATTGTAGCTGTTATTATATATCACAGTTTTAATATGCAACAGTGTTATTAATATGCTGCATAGTGAAATTCTGTGCATATAATTTGCACAGAATTATTTGAATTGCAGAATTCTCTTTTAAATCCAAAATGAGATTACAAGCAGTGTTTTAACTAGTTATCTTTTTACATATTAGTTGTAATAATTTTCTAATCCTCTCCATTCTTCTCCATATCCACATTTCCAACTTGGGGCATTGGAAATGTGGATATGTAGAAGAATGGAAAGGATTAGCTGGACTCAAAAGGTTACAAATGAGGACGTTCTGGAGAGAGTTTGTACAGATAGAACAGATAGACAGCTCATAAATGTATTTAGAAATAGGAAGAAGAGTTGGATAGGACACATTCTAAAGGGGAATAGTCTACTGAAAGAGGTAATAGAAGGCTGAATGGAAGGAAATAGTGGGTGGGGCGGGCTGAGATTAGGAATGTTAGATGATTTTAAGATCCACTCATATGTGTACATGAAGAAAAAAGCAGAAGAAAGAAGATTGGAGGCATTATATACCATGGACAGTAGGAAGTGCTCTAGTAGAGAGAATGTTCATGCAACTGTATAAAAAGCTGATTTACATTCTAAAAAAATCAGAAAAAATTAAGGTATACCATTATTTAAAACTACATACTGTCTTGGAAGTTAGAATAGGCATTTAATTTTACTTATACTTTTAACCTTTTAAAGAAGAACATTAAAACGTTACAGTTTATATGCCTTCAATACTTCATCTCACTAAATTTCAGGCTCCTACATTTAATGCATATTTAATTTAAGATTGATTTGTTTCGCGATGTTAAGATTGATTTGTTTCACGATGTTAAGATTGATTTGTTTCGCGATGTTAACATTGATTTGTTTCACGATGTTAACATTGATTTGTTTCACGATGTTAACATTGATTTGTTTCACGATGTTAACATTGATTTGTTTCACGATGTTAACATTGATTTGTTTCACGATGCCATAGTTAGTTATTGTTCGTCTGAACGAGAAAGTACTCTTTAACATAATTGTTGTGTTGATGATATTTGTTTTAGTCGCCACAGCCTCTTCGCACGCCTTTCATACCTATCGCTGTGGAAACTGAAAGTACGTCATCCTCTTCATTAATATGTATTTATTGAGATCATGCAATTATTATAGTTCTATTTCTGCAAATGCTTATTGTCATGTCAAACGACAGATGTTCGTTGATAATTTTTCACTATAAAATTAGTTTATTTCGAAACAACAATATTGCACATGTACACAGTCTAAATGTAGGCAGACAATATAATTATTTTAAAATTTAATAAAACTTTTTTGCGCCTTTAATACTCCCTAAAGCCAATGAAGAATGCATAAATGAAAAAGAATAAAGAATAATATTGAGTCCATGATGATGTTTAATAATAATTCAACTGATGTTTAATGATGTTTAACATGATTCAACTTTTGTTAGAGTACATTGTCAAAAAATTAATATTTATATTATAGTTTCAAAAATTATATTTACATTCTGCGCGATTGTATTTGCCATAAACTAGCGTTGATTGTATTTGTCATAAACTCTAGCGTTGATTGAATTTGTCACAAACTCTAGCGTTGATTGTATTTGTCATAAACTCTAGCGTTGATTGAATTTGTCACAAACTCTAGCGTTGAACAGCGCCGACATGGTAAGTCTGAAAGATGAAGAAGAAAGTCAGCAGCCCGAGCAGCAGCATCGACTCGCTGAGGGCGACTCTTTGCCGTTGGACCTCAAGAGTTTAGACTCTGGAGAGCTGGTGAAAGTTAGTGGAGACGTGGACATTAGTAACATGTCGATAGACAATAGCGTTGAGATGATCTCAGGATTGTTGAGCTCCATTGAACTGATTGACGCTCTACGAGTGGATCAGGGCTCGACTGCTGTCCTACCAACACAAGCTGGGCAGGAGCAACTTTATGGTAAGTCTAGTCAGTTAATCAGTACGTGTATAATCTAGTCAATTAATCAGTACGTGTATAATCTAGTCAATTAATCAGTACGTGTATAATCTAGTCAATTAATCAGTACGTGTATAATCTAGTCAATTAATCAGTACGTGTATAATCTAGTCAATTAGTCCTTACGTGTATAATGTAGTCAATTAATCAGTACGTGTATAATCTAGTCAATTAATCGGTACGTGTATAATCTAGTCAATTAATCAGTACGTGTATATTCTAGTCAATTAATCAGTACACGTATAATCTAGTCAATTAATCAGTACGTGTATAATGTAGTCAATTAGTCAGTACATGTATATAATTTTTGTTTTTCCTGATATTTACCGGAATTAAATAGCTAAATGTTAAACGCACAGTATTGTGCAATGCTGGTTTCTGATTATGTCTGTAAATATACTAGTGTATTTTTGCTGGCGAGTTAGCTGAACAGAGTTATAAAGTACATTATTGTGAAATCTTCTTTAATAATATTTTTCCATTTTAATGTCTTTTTAAATTTATTTTTCTATGTCAGATCATCAACCCCAACAGTTCGAGTGCTATTGATATTAATGACAACACCGAGCAATACGAAGCCTAATCCAAGCCGATTAGCAAAACAAAAGAACCAAAAGCGAAGCAAAATCCAGAAAATCAGTCCAAAGAGTAAATTGAATAGAGCAAGATTTAGACCACTGTAAAGCTTATATATATATATATATATATATATATATATATATATATATATATATATATATATATATATATATATATATATCTTGACTGTTTAACTTAGATATCTCTGAATGTTTGCTAATATGTCTGCAATAAGCTGCAATTGATTTTAAGCAACACTTCGGTGAAATACCAACTCTTTACTTTCGGTATTTCTTATGTATCTTAATAAGGAGGAGATTTTCTAATCTTTATTTGTAAATGGTGTCAGGTGGATCGCTTATAGATAGTAATAGTGCTGATAGTACTGATAGTTCTGATAGTACTGATAGTACTGATAGTGCTGAAAGTACTGATAGTACTGATTGCACTGATAGTACTGATAGTTCTGATAGTACTGATAGTTCTGATAGTTCTGATAGTACTGATAGTACTGATAGTTCTGATAGTACTGATTGTACTGATTGTACTGATAGTTCTGATAGTACTGATAGTACTGATAGTTCTGATAGTTCTGATAGTACTGATAGTACTGATAGTACTGATAGTTCTGATAGTACTGATAGTATTGATAGTTCTGATAGTTCTGATAGTTCTGATAGTACTGATCTGATAGTACTGATTGTACTGATAGTACTGATAGTACTTATTGTACTGATAGTTCTGATAGTACTGATAGTACTGATAGTTCTGATAGTTCTGATAGTACTGATAGTTCTGATAGTACTGATAGTACTGATTGTACTGATAGTACTGATTGTACTGATAGTACTGATAGTTCTGATAGTACTGATCTGATAGTACTGATTGTACTGATAGTACTGATAGTACTGATTGTACTGATAGTTCTGATAGTTCTGATCGTACTATAGTAATGATAGTTCTTATTGTACTGATAGTTCTGATAGTTCTGATAGTACTGATAGTACTGATAGTTCTGATAGTTCTGATAGTACTGATAGTTCTGATAGTACTGATAGTACTGATAGGACTGATTATTGAGATTCTGAGTAGTGTAGAGGACTGACGGGGGGGGGGGGGGGGGGGAGGGGGGGGGGGGGGTGGGGGTGGATAGTACGGAGCTGATAGTACTGAGAGCTGAGAGTACTGATAGTACTGATAGTACGAAGTACTGATTATAACTGATATTCTGATAGTACTGATGTATTATAGTCTGAATAGTTCTGATATTTTTTCTGATCGGTCTGATCTGATATACTGATAGTACTGATATTATTGATAGTCTGATAGTGCTGACAGATGATCGAAGTACTGAATAATACTGAGTAGTAATGGAGAGGACTGAATTGTACGATAGTACTGATAGTCTTATAGGACTGATAGTTATTGAATAGTTCTGCTAGTCTTCATAGTTTCGATCTGATAGTACTGAAGGTACGAATAGTGGATAGGTCTGATAGGTTCCTGACTGATAGTTCGGATAGTACTGATAGTATTGATAGTTCTGATAGTTCTGATATGCACTGAATCTGATAGTCCTGATATGCCTGATAGTACTGATAAGGACTGATTGTACTGAAGTTCTGATAGTAACTGATAGTCTTGATATTTCTGTAGTTCTGATAGTTCTGATCTTACTAGTACTGAAGGTATGATAGTTCTGATAGTTTCTGATCTGATAAGTTCTGTCGTAGTACTGTAGATTGATAGTTCTGATAGTTCTGATAGTACTGATCTGATAGTACTGATAATACTGATAGTACTGATAGTACTGATAGTACTGATTGTACTGATAGTACTGATAGTTCTGATAGTACTGATAGTACTGATAGTACTGATAGTACTGATAGTGCTGAAAGTACTGATAGTACTGATTGCACTGATAGTACTGATAGTACTGATAGTTCTGATAGTACTGATAGTTCTGATAGTTCTGATAGTTTCGATAGTACTGATTGTACTGTAGTCTGATAGTACGGAAGTAATGTATTCTGAAGTTCTGAGAGTACTGTAGTTCGATAGTACTGATAGATACTGATTGTACTGATAGTACTGATAGTTCGGATAGTACTGATCTGATAGTCCTGATTGTACTGATCCAGACTAGATATACTTTTGTACTGATATTTCTGATAGTTGTTCGATAGGATGATAGTACTGATAGTGCTGATAGTTTCATGAATAGTACTGATATTCTGCTAGTACTGATAGTACTGATAGTACCTATTTACTGATAGTACTGATAGTTCTGATAGACTGATAGTTTCTGCTAGTTCTGATTTCTATAGTACTGATAGTGACTGATGTAATGATAGTTCTTATAGTTCGATAGTACTGACTAGAAGACGATCTGATAGTATCTGATAGTACTGATAATACTGATAGTACTGATAGTACTGATTGTACTGATAGTACTGATAGTTCTGATAGTACTGATAGTATTGATAGTTCTGATAGTTCTGATAGTTCTGATCTGATAGTACTGATAGTACTGATAGTATTGATAGTTCTGATAGTTCTGATCTGATAGTTCTGATAGTACTGATAGTATTGATAGTTCTGATAGTTCTGATAGTACTGATCTGATAGTACTGATAATACTGATAGTACTGATAGTACTGATAGTACTGATTGTACTGATAGTACTGATAGTTCTGATAGTACTGATAGTATTGATAGTTCTGATAGTTCTGATAGTTCTGATAGTTCTGATCTGATAGTACTGATAGTATTGATAGTTCTGATAGTTCTGATCTGATAGTTCTGATAGTACTGATAGTATTGATAGTTCTGATAGTTCTGATAGTACTGATCTGATAGTACTGATAATACTGATAGTACTGATAGTACTGATAGTACTGATTGTACTGATAGTACTGATAGTTCTGATAGTACTGATAGTACTGATACTGATAGTACTGATATAGTACTGATATAGTACTGATAGTACTGATAGTACTGATAGTTCTGATAGTACTGATAGTTCTGATAGTTCTGATAGTACTGATAGTACTGATAGTTCTGATAGTTCTGATAGTACTGATAGTACTGATAGTACTGATGGTACTGATAGTTCTGATGGTTCTGATAGTACTGAAAGCTGTACGGAGAGATCCTACTTAATTGCCTTCAACTTTTCCTGATGTGTGAGTTATCAAATTAAAATATTTCTCTACTGTCCCTGGTTTTGTTTCGCTTATATCTCAACAGCTTGTATGTCTTTTATCTGTATGTCTTTCTGAGTGAATTTTAAAGACTAAGACTCCCACATATTGCACAGATTCCATTGTTCGAGCGTTAGTGTTAGGTAAATAGTAATCTATTAGAATTGCAAAGTTTAAGCGTTTCCTGTGCTTAACTTCATTTTTAAGGTACGACTCAGTTTCCACAACCGTTACTGCCCCAACAAATAAAACAGGAACAACAGCAACAACTTACTGTAGTGCAACAGCAGATGTTCCAGCAATATCAAAACAACGGAATACTGCTGCAACAACAACAACAAGAGTTTTATGATCAGAGTCAGCTGTTGCAGCATCAGAATGCAGGAATTCAACAGCAGCAACAACAACAGTTATATTTAGATCAACAAGAAATGCAGATGTATGGCATTCTTGCGAGCAACAACTATGATTGGGCTAGGTCAGGGATTACAGACCAGTCAATACTGGATCAATTAGCGGCGACTGAACCTCTGCAGGACACTGAGCAAACACAACTGGATGAATACTTTCTAAAGTTTGTTAACGAAGCAGTGAACGTTCCTATTGAACGATTAGAGGAAATAATTAACGAACATAAAGTTCATCTTCTTGATCCTGCCAATGATCAGATTTTCGATCAGACTTGGTTTAATGAAATTCCGTTGGTTTAGGTTGTTAAATTGATATTCAGAAATTGTAGGGTTTAGTTTGGCTAGTTTCATAGAAGTTCCAAGTATGATGTAGCATAAAAACAAACCAGATACTAGATTTACTACTAAGATTTTAGATTACTTACTACAAAGATTTTTTACTTGACTTAGATTACTACTTACTTAGATTTTTACTACATACTTAGATTTTTTTTGTTTATTGGATGGTTTCCTAAATTAATCTCTCAGTGAATCCTGGTTTCTTAATACTATGTTTCACTATGGACGAGCTTACTTAACGTATGCTTTTTGAAACGTGGCTGGTTCAGGGTTTTAACGTTTTCGATTCGATTTTCTTACTGTTTGTTACTGATTAAGTATGGGGCTATCATTGAATTATCTAGCATTTCTATCCGTTTATATATTCCAATGTGATGAATAGAAATAATATATGGTGATGGATATATAAATGGATATACAAATGAAACGAAGGGAAATTTAGAGAAAGATGGAGAATAGAAATGCCAGAAAACTCAGTGACATATTTGAACATGGATATGATGGAGGCGATGAATAGAATACGATCCCATAAAAGCATTACTTGAAATCATGAACCTAGAGTTGAGCCAATATATCTAAAATAAGCAAAAATAAAGAGACGTCAAAAACAAAATTGTGTATTGATTAATTATATTTTTCATTGAATTAGTTGATGTTTCTTATTTAAAAGCTATCGTATAATTTTTATGAATTGTGCTATTAAGCCTAAGTGTTTGGTTGTTAAACTAATTGACTAATTCTACTCTTGCTATGTAATTGTTATTATTGACGTCGTTGCTAATGCATAGTGTTTTGCTTTTACTTTTGCTGAAGACGTGTTATATTTTCATCTGTAAACGAGTTGTGTAATTGTATGTACAGTTTAGGAAATTCTGGCCAAATCGTTTGTATTTAACGTAAAATTTATATTTATAAGCACAATTAAGTCATCGTCATTATCATCATCCCTTAAATCCCAGTATAACGTGAGTCGGGATACGAATAGACTATTCTCTGTCCTACACCATATCATCAGTCAATCCCCTATTTTTCAAGTTCTTTTTAATCACCGCATCCCACGTCAGTTGTGCTCTACCTCTCTCTAGCTTAACATCCAGCTCTTCCCTCCAAACTCTCTGTGCTGCATCCTCATCTGCCTTTACCATCTAAATCTCAATGTCGTAGAAGGCGACATAAAAACTAGATCCAAACCAACGTCTGAAAGGGCATTCGGTTGGTGAGCGCCTAGGCTCCAGAAAAACATGACTGGAGAAAGTCTATTCGTATCCCGACCCCGACCCTGATTAATCTGGAATTTAAGGGAAGATGATAATTATATATATATATATATATATATATATATATATATAGATATATATATATATATATCTATATATATATATAATATATATATATATATATATACATGTGTGTATATATATATCTGTACTTTGTAGTGTTAGAATCTAAATTATACTAAAGCGAAACTTTTGAAGTTTTACGGTTTTATACTCTGTAGTAGGTATCAACACATTGTTGTCGTACTCCTATCTACATGTAGCTTGTTTAAAATATACCTGAAGTAACTTTCGCTTTGTGCAGTGTTGCTGTTGTCTCATGCCACTCTTACTGTTCATATTAAAGACGTTGCATAATTAATTAATTGACTATGTTAGAGTTACTATTGTTTGAAAGCCAAGTGAATGCCTCAAAATGGTGTTGTTTTTAAGGTTAAGATAAGGCTAATGTTAACGTCAGTTTCCTCATTCGAAAGCGATATTAGTGACGGGCGAGCCCAGGATTTGATTTTTTTTGTTTCTATGGTCACACACGTTATATCGCATGTTAGTTTCTGTTGTCGTTTTCTTTATTTTCTCTCAATGAATATTGGTAATCGTTACTTCTTTTAAAGCGCATCGATTTCTGCCAGCACGGACACAGTATCTCGTAACAACTGTAACAAAACGCATGATGCAAATTCTGTGACACCTGTTACTTTATTTATCATCAATATAAAAACATTAATAAATAATAAAGCATAAATAAAGC
This sequence comes from Enchytraeus crypticus, assembly GCA_905160935.1. NCBI lineage: Eukaryota > Metazoa > Annelida > Clitellata > Enchytraeida > Enchytraeidae > Enchytraeus > Enchytraeus crypticus. The sequence continues at coordinate 725,219 of CAJHZI010000294.1, read as the reverse complement.
TAAACTCAATCTACAATCTGTCACTGCAGGTGAAATCACTAATTTTACATGTAACAAACTCAGCTAGATGCATGCAGGTCATTGTGCACTACAATTATTAATTCGTGTCAGACTGTGACACTGACTGTATCCCTGGTGATACGGACGTTAAACTTAGCAAGAATGAGTATAAGCGATAGTACAGCATAATAAAAATGTATGTTGATCATTAAGACACAATACTAACTAAAAGTCTAACGTCCGTTTCACGTACAAGAATGGTGTCAAAGACGTCCCCACATCACATACCACTACAAAATCATTTGACATAAATGGTTCGAAAAACATGCTTTGAAGAGAGAGAAAAAGATTCTAAACGGTGCCGATACGGTGATAAAAATCGGGTTGAATCTGACATTAGACTTTTTTCATCAGATTTGTATATAGCAGCTGCAATAGAAGGCCTACTTCTCTGATACTGACGACACTGCATGCGAAAATATTAAATCCTCTCTACCACAGAGATGAAAATTTACTTTTCGAAACATTTACGAAAATTACGTTAACCCTTAACATTGGATGTAAGGGCTAAAAATCAGTGCGCGTCAAATCTCTCGAAAACGACGAAAAGTTACCAGCGGCGAAGCGATTAAATTTCTAGAATTCATAAAAGTGAATTAGAGTATGGGGACACGTATTATTCACTTTATAAAGGCACAATATTTACTAAGACTCTTTGAGACACTGATAGCATCGATGTGCTAACCCGGTGCGTCGATAGGTTTGCTTAGTACTAGCAACAGAGATTAAGCCGAACCGATTAACTGAATTGATGTTGGAAAGAAAGTATTTAATTTATATTGAAAAAAGAGATTTCACTTTGCCGTGTGTTGAGTAGAACAATCTAAGAGCTAGAACAAAAATGAGCGCAGTCATTAATTATTCATAACAACAAATTATTTCATTCGAGAAGGCAACAACTCTCTTTTATATACTGTAATCTTCCGGATCGAAGCTGCTGAATAAAACAATGAAGATCTACCGACTCATTAAATAATAAATAAATAAATATCAAATACTACAGTCTGCTGAAATCGCTATGCAGAGAATACTGGAGGATATGTGCGTCTTTACTCGAGACCGGCTGGAACAGGTTAAGAGATCTAGTTGTGACCGGTTGAAACTGGTTAAGAGGTTTAGTTAGAACCTGTTGAAACTGGTCAAGAGGTTTAGTTAGAACCGGTTGAAACTGGTCATGAGTTGCTGCAGAGGTTTTAATGTGCGGAAGTTGTGGATCTTTTCTATGACACAAGTCCTGCAAGTAAACAAAAATATTTAATCTTTCACAAGCAGCTAATTGTAATGTCCCCAGCATAGTGATAATGTTAGAGCCGATTAGGATAGATAGAAATCATAGGATTCGAGCACGTAATCCATTGCTTACAAGACAAGACGGCCATCAACCAAGTCCTAGCAATGATTTTGAAATGCTTCACATTAAATTACAAAGAGAGAGAGAGTTAAGTTTATTTCAGAATCACACGCCACTACAATATTGCACACTAGTTATAAAAAGTCCAAAGTAATATACAGCATGAATTCATATCAGAATAAATAATTCAGTCAAAAACATAACCAGCACATATTTAATAATTTGTCTATTCTATCAGTAGTAGTAGTTCTACATGTATGTATTTGATCAGAAATAGAGGCTACCAAAACAGCGACTAGCGCCATCTAGTTGGTTACCTCAAAAGTACAAATGAAAACTTACAAATTAAATTTTAAAACAAGTGCAAGTCAACAGAAAAATAACATTTAAAAAAAATCTTGTGGGATAAAGCGAAAGAAAGGAAATTAGCTATGTCATATTCACAACGTGTTCCTTAATTTTCATTAAATAAATATTGGTGGAACTGATTGCCTGTATGTTTTGAGGGAGCATATTCCACAAATGGGAACATATGTAACTGGTAGTTCTTTTTCCATAGTTAGTATTTGTATAAGGTTTGTATAAACTCAACGGTTTCCTCATATTATAATGGGAAAGAGAATTGGCGAAACTAATCTTGTCTGTGAACATTTTTGGTACTTTTTCCGGGCTATGAATACATAGATGAGCAAGTTTCAATGCTTAAAATTACACAGTTGGCGTAGAGGAAGTGAATTTACTATTTCATATAATTCAGAAGTTTTAGTTGTTAATTTTTTCTTAAATAGAACTCCTAGTATAGAATTATTCATGGTTATCAAATTACTCAAGTGAGTGGAGTAGGTATTTCCATAAATTTCAATGCAATACTGAATCTGACTATGAATTAAAGAGTAGTAAATTTTTTTGAGGCAGTGTTTTGGTAAGAAATCACGAACATTATATAAAATACTGACAAGTCCTTTTAGTTTACTACATACCATATCAACGTGAAGTTTCCAAGTAAGGTTTTCATCGAATATTACACCTAAATATTTAACTTTAGATGTTCTAGAGATCAGGACATTATCTAAAAAGACTTCAAGCTTTTGCGGTATTCTTTGTGAATAATCATATAGCATGTTTTATCAAAATTTATGCAAACTTTGCTAGCATCGCACCATACTTTAAGTTTTTTAAGACATATATTCGCATTCTCTTCGAGCTCATTTACACTTTTACCGGCAATAAAAATATTAACATCGTCTGCAAATAACTTAGGCTTATAGTCACATAGAGCATTTGCCATGTCATTAATGTAAATAAGAAATAATAGTGGACCTAAAATGCTACCTGGTGGAACCCCACAATTGTTAAATTGCATCTCAGAGCTGGTGTTATTTACATATACATATTGAGGACGATTTTTTAAACAGTTCATTATCCATTTGTTCATTTGACCTCTTATTCCATAGTGATGCAGTTTATCGATTAGTATCGAATGGTTTACCGTGTCAAATGCCTTCTGAAAATCGATGAATAGCCCTAGCACAAGGTTTCCAGAATCTAGGTTTTCATAATAGAAATCTATCGAGTTCAGAACCGCAAGCATAGTGGAATGATTATGTCTAAATCCAAATTGATTTTCATAGAATACATTATACTTATTGAAAAAACTATTTAGTCGTCTAAAGACTAGTTTTTCAAGAATTTTATTAAATACACTTAAGAGAGAAATTGGTCGATAATTGGATGGATCGGTTATTTGTCCCCTTTTAATCACTGGAATTACTTTTGCAATTTTAAATAGTTCGGATACCACACCACTAGATAATGATAAGTTATGGATGTAAAGTAGAGGCTCAATTAATATATATCAGTATAGCACTGAAACCATCATGACCATTGGCTTTTTTATCATCTAATTTCTCTATGCCTTCGAGAAGTTCATCGTAAGTTATTTCTTCTACGAATATTGATGTTTTTAGAGAATTTTTTAGAAACTCTTTATGATGTGTGGTTGAGCTTTTAATTTTACTTGCTGTCTTTTCCCCTACAGTACAGAAGTGATTGTTTAACGCATTTGCAATGGCCGAGTTATTTTTGATAAGAGAACCTTCATAAAAAAGTTTATTAATTGAGGATTTGTTTGTTACGTTTAAGTTAATGCTTAATAACAAATTGATATTTTTCCAAATACTTTTTATATTTACTGATTTCTGGTCAAGCATATTACTATAGTAATTTATTTTAGCTTGTCTAATTGCGTCTTTATATTTTTTCCTTATTTTGTTAAATTTATTCAAGTCAAGCTCAGCGCGATTTAGAATCCATTTTTTATGTAGTTTATTTTTTTCATCACATAGCTTCTTTAATTGGTATGAAAACCATTTTTTATCTTTGTATGTTCTTCGGGAGACTTTAGTCAGTGGGTAAGATTCATTATAAATATCATAAATTGTCTCATTGAACTTGTTGTAGCAAAGGTTTTTATCATTCTGAGGCTCTGACTTGTCTGTATTAAGAAGTGTAGTCCAATTAATTTGGCTTAGTTTCTCTTTAAATGCATGTTTATTCTTGTTAGTCAATAAACGTACCATTGGTCTTTGCTCGTATTTTACTTTTTCAGATGTTATTTTGAGGAGTAAATAATTCGGTAAATGATCAGATATTTGATGTAGTAAATTACCATAGTATATTTTATGTTTATCACTAGGACAATTATAAAAATATATATTATCTATTAGCGTGGTACTAGTACTAGTTATTCTGGTCGGAGTAAGTATGGATGGAAGGAAATTGTTGTTAACGGTCATGTTCAAGTAACATTCAATATGTGAATTAAATTCATATTTTATCAAGTCTATATTAAAGTCTCCAGCAATGAAGCAGTAATTTTTCTTTTTTGAAATTATACTCAAAGTTTTTTTCTAGTGACTCATTAAAGGTAGATATTGCTGAATTGGGATGCCTGTAGACACCTCCCACAATGAATTTCTTGTTGTTTTTTAAAATTTCAAAGAAAATCGATTCTACTTTACACTTTTCATTATCATCTAATTCAAGATCATATCGTCTTGTGATATTTAACTTTTTTTAATAAACATTCCTACCCCACCTACAATACTATTGCTGGGTAAATTAAAATAAAAATCATAGCCTGTTAGTATTTTGTTAACGAAATTTACTTTAGTAACCCAAATTTCCGTTATTACAATAACATCAAAATTAATTTCAAGACTTGCGACTAAATCAACAAATTCAGTAACCTTGGCATTAAGGCTTTGAATATTTAAATGAATAATTTCGAAATCAAGATTACAACTGGAGTTATAAATGTTATTAAACTCATGAAGAGTAAAATCATGGTAGTTATCTAAATAATGTGGAGAATGATTAATTATATCATTAATATTCATCGTATGTGCATAATTATGCTTATTAGATGAATCGATAGCCGCCATTTAGAAATGTGTCAGATTCGGACGCACATTTCTTGACTTGTTGTTGAAGACCCATTCTCGAATACTGCTGCCAGCTGGCCAAGAATTGTCGTTGTAGATAATGTTCTCATATTTTGCGTCAAATGTCAGCATGAAGGCTGCCGAGCTGAATTCCCTCCCATCTTTAGTTTTGTTAAAGAGTTTTCTACAATTGATGATCTCTGCTCCGGCATCTTTCACGTATTTGGTTACATTTTCAGTAGTCGTTTCCTTTGTTAGTCTCCCCAAAAATACCGTCAACCTTTGAGGTGTAACTTGCAGGTCAGTTTTCGTATTTTTTCCAATGATAGTCCTCCTAGGTTTTTTCTTGATTACTTGGAAGAACTCTTCAGATGAGATGGGATAAGCACTTTGCTGTTCTGAAGTTTTACACTTACTGTTTGTCCCATCGGATTGAGTGGTTGATACCACCCTAGACCAGCTTCTTGGCTCTGCCGTTGGGCCATCATATGGGGCACTCATGTGAGAGGTATTGACACCACCGGATGATATAGTTGACTTTAGATGCTTGATGGTTTCTTCTGCTTGAGTTAGTCTAATAGTCAGTTTCTTATTCTCCTCCATGAGGTCATTCATCATGACAGACATCACTGACTGAACAGATTGGTCTACTATAGGCCCAATGACCTTACACATTTCTTCTGCAAATTCCCCGCTTCTTACCAACTCTGCAAGTTCCTCCCCTACTGATCGCTGTTTAGGAGGCATGCTAATAGTTGGGCTGATGCAATGACAGGGTCAATTAGAGTTTACCAATTTGAGCTATAACGGTCAGCATCTACTCAAGCGTGACGTGTGCTAACGCAGCATTTCCATTCATTATGAATTGAGCAATTAAATCGACTGTCACAGATGATAGAGTACAAAGTCTAACTTTATAACGTCCTTATATATTTTCTAATATTCCTATTTCTCAAATGTATTTAAATCCAATCGCATCTTATGTAAAATAAATTCTAGAGCTTTATGTCGATGTAATTTCCCTAAATTTAAGCTATTCCAGTGTGAATTTGTAGAAATATAAAGTTTTATTAAATATTTTAGAAATAAACAAACGTTATCCAACGATGTTTACATAGATTAAGCAACATACTTTATACACTGAACATATCACAAGTGAAAATACAATTTTTATGTGGTACTATCTATCTGATTACCTATGCATCGAATTACACTGCGACGATAAATTAAGCATCTTAATAAAGCAGCTTTTACATCACAACTCTTATTCAAATTATAATTTTGAAGCCAGAGAATTCTGTGAATTCATAATTGTTACGCTGCATTAAAACACCCTTAATTTCCTTACTCCTAAAATCATTTGTTTGGATATGTAAGCAGATTTTTTACTTTATTAAATGAGCCATTTAAATATTGCTTGAAGGTCTTTCGCATAAAAAATGGATCGCTACAGAACCATTTTGCTGAACAAGAACCAGTTGATCGTTTAAAAAATTGGATCAAATACTCAAAATCTGCTCGTTAGCGCAAAATTCCATTAATGCTCAAGTAACTTTACCGTCTCGTGAGAGTTGAGAATAAAATCTCTGAAATTCATGGAAAATAGTCTAAATTGCCTAACGGTTTAAACATGCGGTATTAAAAGTGATAGATATCAATAGAGTTGATCATTTCACTACAATGCGTGTTACTTTTTGCTAGTCATCTTGCCGCATGTACGTATCTATCAGTGATTCATCTATGGATCTATCTATGGATCTATCTATGGATCAATCTATGGATATATCTATGGATCTATCTATGGATCTATCTATGAATCTTGATATATATCTATCTATGGATCTATCAATTGTTTTATACCCCTTGCTGATAATGTACAAAAGATGGCTAATTTAGTTAGTTAAAACTTAATAAATTAGGCTAAACTCGATCGTTGAAAGTTTAATTAGCTCTATGATTGATTAATTGATTGATTACTCAGTTTCGTTAGCTGTTAATCGGCTAGCTGTGTAAATGTGTTGTTGATAGTTCGGTTATTCGATTAGTCGGTCGATTGTTATTTACTGATCGGTTATTTGATTGATTCAAGTTTTATATAATAACTGAACCATTCACTTACCAGTAACTCGACACTGACTGTGTGTGTTTGGATGTGGTGGGATTCAGAGCGAGGTATACGACGAAAGTACTGCACGTTTGATTTCGGCTGTTGCCTTAAAGCCCGCACATGATCTGCCATCCAATTTCGGCATTCTGCCAAGTCTTTCACCTCGAAACCTAGGAAATTGAAATTAAATAATTAGATTATGACATCCCTGACATCATCCTTGGATAACGAAACAAACAAAATTTTGTTAATTGCCCTGGGCTGTATAAGGCCATGGGCTAAAATATAAGATAAAAGAAAGACTTTATTTAATTAAAAGAAAGATGAAAAAATATTTAAAATAGTTCCTCTACGCTCTGTGAGGCCGCATTCGCCAATGTGCCACGAACGCAGACAGCATTAAAACGCTGGAGTGCAATAGATAGGCGCTGCCATAGAAAGGCTTTTTCTCGTTGGTCGTCTGAGACGGCACTGGTTCTCCTATTATTACTATATTTATTATGATTATTATTATGATTATTATTAATAATAATAATATTATTATTATTATATTTTATTCCAAGAAATATTACGTCAAAAATTCTTTTTCATTATTTTTAATATTGTGGACCATTTAACTTTCCTAAAGCTATCCACAAAAGATTTAAAATTAAAGACTGGCTAAGTCAGTCTGGTTTAAGATAGAGGCCTTATGACAGAAGACAGCTTTACTAATTTTAAGAAGCAGCATTAGTAGCAAAGATTCACAGCAGTCGTACTTGCTATCTCGAGTGTTTCGTGAACAGTTTTGCAATCAATTCAGCTATAACACAGCGGCTAGAGAAAACGTTAAAGTACATTTCATCGAGCACTCTAATAAAAGTATTATTGATTTTTAAAATAATTCTCAAGTGATGAAACGATAAATGACATGATCAATCAATTAAGTCATCGAAAGTCAACAATGATTGCATGGTCTGTAAAGGGCACAGCAATACATACACGTATATGTATGCTTGTCAAATATTACAACAAAAGTCTAGTGTAGGCGTAGAGCGTCAAGTAACGTCATGAAATTTTACAAGACCTAGAGTCATAGGCAATCCTGACCTAGAATCTGTTTTGAGTTTCTATTCCAGAACGAGCAAATAAGGAGTAACTTCTCAGGACCGGTAAATGGATAACGGACTAAATAGTCTAATGATTTCAATGTATTAAAAGTAGTATATAGAACCCTGGATGACCATTTTATTATCCTATCTTTCAATAGTGTTTGGTCAAGTGGAAGGTCCAAGATACATATTCCTTCTTAAAGTCTGCGCTATCGCTCCCTAAGGCGCAGTCCATAGAAAAACTAGTTAATCTCTTCACAATAAACAAAACTCTTTCCATATTATATGTCGCCAATAGCTTGAGAACAATATGTCTACAATTGCTTCCAGTTGTTAGGTGGATTTCAGTTGCCTTCTTCAGTTATTGTTTAGTCGCCTCTTACGACAACTGAAGTTAATAATTCGTCTATAATTCCGTAATATCGTAAATCCTGAATATTTAGAATCTAAATTGTTAATAAAGCATTAGTCAGTGAAGTTAATCATAGATTGTGTGAGACTTCGACAAAACCATCGATGATTATTCTCTCTGCGACGTCGGACGAGGAAACCGGAGCTAAATCCTGACATTTATATTTGTGGATCCAGGACTTACCGGATACACGTGTCGCCGCCTGGTTACCGAACATGTGATCAATGGCGGCCGCTGCAAGCTTGCTGTACGAGAACCGCAGGCTGGATTGATCGAGTACACAGAGGTCAATCAGCTGTAATCACAGTCAAATAATATCTTATTAAATATTATTATATATTTTTATTTTATTTTATTATTTTATTTTATTTCAAACTGGAGAAAGTCTACTAGTATCCCGACCCTGGTTAAACTGAGATTTAAGGGAAGATGATGATGATGATGATGATGATGATTATGATGATATTATTATATATTTTTATCTTATTTAGTTTAATATCTTATTACAGATAAGAAATTAAATAAATCTTGCGATTTTCAATCATAAACATGTATAGATGACGATTTGATTAATCTCATGCTCGATAAGAAAATCTATCAAAATCATGTAGCCATAAATATCTGTGAAATTTATCTGATGTATTGAAGTTGAGATAATCGCGAGTACAGGGCGCATCTGATATAAAACTGACACCGAGATTCAGAAAAGAAACACGTGCATCAGTAATTATGTGTTTCCGTTTAGGAATCGACATTATCGACTATGAAGGTTAGTTTTTTATTTGAACTTAGCCAGTTCATTAATCAAAACTCTGATAAGGGAACAACTCGTACGACACCGAGAGAAATAGAGATAAAACGCATAGAGAGAGGGAGAGAGCGATAGCGAGAGAGAAATAAAGAGAGGGAGAGATAAAGAGAGAAAGAGAGAGACAGAGAATACAATAAAAAAAGAGAGAGCGAGAGAGAGAGGGAGAGAAATATATATAAAGAGGAAGAAATAAAATAGAAGACCGATTGAGGAGAAGTTAGAAACACAGAGAGAAAGAGAAAGAGAGAGAGAAAGAGAGGTAGAGAGGGGGGGGGTGCATGAGAAGAACGACTTTAATTAAATCTATGATTGCCTATCAAGGTAAATCGCTGTTTAGCTAATCTTGCCAGGCCGGCTGTCCACAATAAATAAGCATATCTATTAAAGACTAATCCACTCTTTTAATCTTAAGTAATAAATCTTAGCAGTATAAGATGCAATGCATTATAAATTCCATAAGTTTCGTTCCTAGTGATTTAGCACTTTCACACTATAAACAGGCCTAGCACTTTATTAACCAAGATTCATTATATATTAATCCTAGTAAGCGCTACTACTTATTCTACAGTCTCTACTCTTGCGCTATTTCTAGCACTTCATACACCAACGCAAACTTTCATTTAAAGAGTTTCCACAACAATAAATCATTATCTCATTATCTTCATTGGTTATATCACACGAAATGCAGACAGCTCTAAGGGAGACTTTCGCAGAAATTCAGATCCAATGATACACTGCATGAACGTAGAATTTTTAAGAATACTTAATAATTCTACAAATAATTTTATTTAGTCTTACTAAATGTCTTCCAGTTAACTATTTTTCTAAGCGGACACTAGAATTTATTAATCTACTCGTGCTTTACCATTATTACTGATTGATTTATCTATAGTTACCAGTGTTGTGTCTGGGTTGCGGAAGAAAGAACCAACTGTAGAAAGCAAGGCGAAAAAGCACCAAGATTCAAAAGATTCAAACCAAAGTCAGAAAGGGGATTGGGTTGGTGAGCGCCTAATCTCCAGGAATAGGTACAAAAGTTTCTAAAACGACTGAAGAGGTTCCCCACCCTCAGGGAGAAGTGGAGAAGGTCTATTCGTTTCAGGAACCTGTAACTAAACTGGTTTCAAGAGAAGATGACGATGACAATGACTGATTGGATCATCTCAGTTTATCCGCATGACTGTTATTCTGATTGCAGGAATTTAGCGACTTGTTATTATTTGTTTTATTTTCTATACTCTACGAACCCTCTAGTTAATGAGTTCATAAATCACAATAATGTTTGTATTGAACAGATGTATTCGTTAGTCGCTTAACAGATACTCGAGTGATGTCTTCACACAAGTCAAATAAATTAAGTAAATGTTAACATTTATTGAATAATTATCTTTCTTTTGTACTTACCCTAGAAAGTTCAACAAAGTCATACTGAGAATACTGTGGAGTTAGAAATCGATCCAACGAATCCGTCACTGAAAGGGATTGGAGGAATAAAGCTACCCACGAGGTGGTAGTTAGAGGCGATAGATTCCAATCTAGAGTCTGCATGTAATACAATCATCATCATCATCATCATAATAATCGTCACCATCATCATCATCATCATCATCATCGTCGTCGTCGTCGTCGTCATCATCATCATCATACCATCATCGTTATCGTCGTCGTCGTCATGATCATGCAATGCAATAGTAATAGTAATTTAAACCAGATAATTGCGTCATGTATGTTGAGAAGTGTTCGACCAAACATCATACCTCCAGATGGTACACTTGTGTAACCAATGGCAACAAGAAGTATGTTTACATTTATTTTTAGAAATCTCGCTATTTAAAAATAAATAACGCATAATAAAATAGAGTATATTCGTCATAGAGGTATTATAAACAAGAGACAAGGTCCTATACTAAACGTCCTATTGGCTGTGAAACCAGCTACGATCATCATATAACCCAATTCAAAAAATGTCAATCATGAATAAATTAATCATCGACCATTTCCCATCACGATCTTTCTAAATTACAATTTTTCAAAATTACAATTTTTCTTACACGTAAGAATACCCACGTTTAGGTTCCTGTAATAGTTACGAATATAGTTAGGGTTTAATGAAGATTACTTTTCGGGTTACGACTAAGAAACCCTTGAGGCTTACTCTTATTTTCAAGTCAGAGCAAATTAGGTCGCCATTTAATCTGTATATAACGGTTTTTACTTGTGGGCGGTACCAGCCTAGAAACAAACAAGACCTACAAATCTTCCATAAATATAAACAAAGAACATATAAAATCAGACTTTATATCACAAATGCAAATATATTTGCATATATGTAGAAATATTTCATTTAGATATTTCAAAACTGCATTAGTATAAAATACTGATATTAATTAATGTCTTTCTGAATTAAAATATTAGCGATTAACATTTCTACTCATCGCACAGTAAACTACCAGAAATGTTGGCCGCTATGGTTTCGGTGGTCTAGTTTAATGACAGCGCTACTTCGAAATTATTGCGCAATACTATCTCTTGTTTATTATACCTTTATGATATTCGTGATATGTACAGTGTTGATATTTTGACATCATTAAATTATAATAATATAATTAGCAATACTGTTACTCGTCGTCAGAAATACTAATTTAACAAACTTTATAAAAGCATCTCTCACTTCAGTGCACTGCCATGTGGCAGGTTCAAGGTACATATTCATACTCAAAGTCTGCTTTCTCGCTCCATAAGAGCACTCCTTAGACCAATAAGTTAATCCCTTAAAGACTGCTTAATATAGTATTTTGATAAAGAATAATTCTTATGAGTGAATGCCGACTGTTAGTAGGAATATGTACCTTGAACCTGCTACTTGGCAAAAAACAAGAGATGAATGCATACTAACATAGCTTTGAGGGTCATAGTTTCACAAATGATGTTTTAGAAAATAGGTAGAGAGGCCAGATGCATGTTATCATCTGAATTATCTGAATTAATTCAATAATGGTGTGCTCAATAAATATATTCTTTAGATAATAGAGGTGTCTTTAACCTTCACTTTGAGCGTGTCATTTTACTAAACATCAAGAAAAACAGAGTTGCTATATACTCTTGTCCTTGCATTCTAATCAAGTTTTCAACGCTCGTTTTATAGTTGAACCCATTGAAAATCTATAAAGTTAAGTATAATTAAATTTAGTACCCAAAATTTAAATTTAAATTTTAGTGCCTATGATATATTAGTAGGAGGGCCCGTCTGGGATTTGAACCAAATACCAGTTATTTATAAAGCTGGCTCTCTACTAACTTTAACCATTTTCGAAACTTCAGGCTAGAACCATGTTTATAACAGCAAATTCTTAGGTGTCAGTATGTGTAATTAGATAATTTTACCGTGAGAATATCTCTCTCTAGATTCAGAATTTCTTTTTCTGAGCAGGATCTGTCTGTAACTGAAGCCATCTCACTAGTCTTCAATGGAATTGTTTCCTACAAATCAGTCAATCAATCAGTAAGAACTTAACGTACTGTTCCTCGCCATACGGCCATGTCAGGGACGTCTCTTGCAGACTCAACGCAAACAGGAACCAAAGCACCACACGATGACGACTGACTACACAGAGACCACAGGAGAAAGCGAGATCAAAACAGTGAAAGTCCAAGGTCCAAGACAAGCGGGTCAAACTTTGGACCTATGTCGGAAAGAGATAGGTTCACATCCAGTCCACAGCATCTCATTCAGTACACTATCTTAGAGAAAGCCTAATGATAGCAAATGTCGTCTAAAGCAAATGTCGTCTAATTGAATTTAATTAAAATAATATATTTAGAGCATTAATAATTTAGCACTAAGATCCATACCAACGTCAGAAAGGGCATTCGGTTGGTGAGCGCCTAGGTTCCAGAAATTGCTACAAAAATTTAAACGAATAGAAAAGTCCTAAATAGGGGATTGGCTAGTGGTGTGGTGTAGGACAGAAAGGATTTGAGACAGTCTATTTGTATCCCGACCCTGGTTAAACTGAGATTCAAGAGGAGATGACGATGATGGTGATTTAGAACATTAATAAAACTGTTTAATAATGGTATGGGTGTAGCTTAAGATCTAATCGTTACATGTCTTTTGATCTATAACTACAATCTTCCGTAAATAAATGGTAACCTTAGCGCACACATATACTAACATACGCTAACTCTAAAGCAAGCTCTCGTGACTTGCAAGCACATACGTGCACTGTACACAGTACACACGTACTTCGAAAGTCACTTTAATCCGGCACTCCCTTAATATGTGATCTGCTTTAATAAGCTGTTGTTAACAAGCAAGCTAACAGGTTGAATATGAAAATTGAACAGAAAACATGCTATTTCATATAAAAATTAAAATAAATTTTAAAAAGCTATTGAGTTCAATTTGGGACGGAACACGGTGGAACACCGATTCGGGGTCCAATATTTAGTACACCTTCTGAGGCGGAACCCCTGTTCCAGGGCTCCTAACAGGAAGAAACCCTAGATGGAACTGAAAATTTACTAGATCTAATTGAATTGGATATGAGAAAGTTTTGTAGGTAAGATCAGGTCAATGATTAGATGAATGAAAACTGATTAGTTAATTAAATTAGACAATTAGTTCGAACAATTTTCTCCGTAAAATTCAAAGCTCCAGTATGCGACATTCTACATCGTGCTAAATTCAACTTCTAGAGTATACATGTAAGTCTGAACCCAGCATACCTCTATTTTAGACGCTATATATAGAGCTGTGACCCCGAGCAGCTGCAGACGCGACTTGGGTAGATCACGTGACCGACTCAAATAACGATCTAGCAAGTCTGCGCATGCGTGGAACGTATCTCGTTTCAGTCTATAGGCCTCCGCTACCTGCCCACATGAAATGGAAAGAGTAGTATCTAAATAACGACATTAATTTGCAAAGAAATTAATTGAGTTTTTGGAACGTTTGAGAAATATATTGAGTAGGGTGTGCACAATGAGTCCAATTTCGACATGTGTTCAATTGTTTGTACGTTCACCTCTCGATGAACTTAATCTTTTGTTCATCGAATCGACTTTGTCTCCTAGAATAGTGCTCGATGTAATCATGGATGATCAGGACATTATGCTAGCATTATAAATGTGATGCTGTGAAGCAAGTAGACCACTAAATAATGGATTACACTTTTCTTATAGTTACACAAATCACATACCACATGTGCTACGCAGTTTATTTTCTTAGTTGCTGCTTTATTGTAATTTTCGTGATTTCCTCCTTTTCCCTCCATGGTTATTACTTATTAGTAATCGTTGACTTTTGTTGGCGATCTAGTAGCAGCCGGCGCGGATTTGAGAATAACCTTCAACATCCTGGGATTAATTACATTCAAGGTTATCGACACTCGGTCTTTCAAAGTGGTCGCCCACAAAGTAACAACCGAGCGTAACGTGGCTTTTTTTCCTTCAACTGATAACAATAGTCCTGCCGGTATGATAGGCACATTGCACAGTGCAGTCTATTAGCGGGACTTTGAAACATAGCCGTTCCTTATATCATCATAGTAACAAGAATCAGACGTTAAACCTGAGCGAGCAATATGAATGTGCCATGTAAGAAGTGTATCAATAGATCTGCGTGTAGAGTTAAAGTCTTGAATACGTTCAATACGTCAAATAGATCTTGCGGTGTTCTAAAGTATCGTAGGTTCCACTCTTCGTCCTACTGATCAAAAAGCAAAATATCTGACATTCAAGGAACTGCTATACAGTTAATTTAAAACAATTCTAACAGCCAAAACACATGCTATTACAATTTAATGTCCAAGATAAATTTTATTTTACATAAAGAAGTACACATAGGCCTATACTGCATCGCTTTTCCATATTGTAGTCGAAACAAGCATACTAAAAGTTCATAAGCTACTAATCAATCAATCAGTGGATCAATCAGTAGGTCAATCAAACATTAATAGCAAACCTCCATAACCCAGTCCAGCAGGACACTCCTCATCCTAGGTGTGAGCTCCGGATGTCTGGAGCACCAATCCACGTTTCTCCTGTAGGCAGTCATCTCTTCCTTCTCCACCATCCTCTTCCAAACTTCTTCCGAGTCCGCCCAACTAAATTCCGGCAGCGAATTTCGTTTTCCGCCCTTCCGACAGGAATCGTCCTTGACCTGATGGGATCTATCTGGAGTGGAAGGAGGAGTAGAAGCGCATGAGGCGTACGCATCGGAAGAGGAAATGGACGCAGAACAGTTAAAACTGCTGTTAGAATGCTTCGACGAGTAGCCGGATGATTTAGAACATTGTGACGTCACGCTGGGTGATGACGTCACGCTGCAGGACGTAGTATTTGATGACGTCAGCACGGCGGGAGGACTAGAGAGAGAAGTCTCACCGGGAGGGATGGGGGTGGTGTTGTTGAGGACGTCCATGAGAGGATCCGGGAGGAATCCCTGGATAGATAGGACCTCAGTGACTTCCGGTAGAAGATCGCTGCTCTCGCACTGGATCGGCATCCACTGTAGAGAAAGTTTTACATAGGTAAAGCTAAAAACTGGTGAAGCTAATGTTAACGTCAGTTTCCTCACTCGAAAGCGATGTCAGTGACGGGCGAGGCCATGATTTGAACCCGCACATACTGATCCGCGGTCGAATATCTTACCGACATCGCCACTGGCTCCACAATGATTAATTAAATATAAGAATTTAATGTCTGGTTCCTATCTTGAATATGATATCAGGTGATGTTAGAGTTGTTGTATAAGTCAAGCACGTTTTAATTGTCACATTTTAATAGTCTCGTTTAACTGACTTATAAAACTGACTTACTTAGTCTATTAAATTACGTTTTAATTATTTCTACATTTTAATTACGTTCTAAGTTTAAGCTGAGCTGGTGGCTTGTTGGCTTGTTGTTCGACAGTGAATCACTAGGTGCAGAGAGCAAATACAGTCCTCTCCCGTCACTGACATGCTATCGCGCAAGAACCTAACGTTAGCTCAGCTTTGGCTTTATAAAAAATATATCAGATAGAGTATACTAATGATTAATCAATTAACAAACTGGCGCAGACTTCATTAAGTCTTCATTACTACAAAGCTACGACTGACATTAACTAAGGATTGGGTAATTTTTTGACAATTTTTGTATATCTAAACACATTCATGTCGTACCACACATGCTATACAGAGTTTTCTTACTACGTTGCTCTTATTGTAGTTTACAAAACACCACAAAAGTATAAAACTGAAATATAAGCCAACCACCACTGGGCGCATTTTTAAATATGCGAAGCTAAGCGCTTAATTATGATGTAAAACAATGGAGCTGTAGTGGTCTGCATGGCAATGAATGATAGTATATTATTAGTTAATGAGTATGAGTTATTATATTTACTGGTGATGTTTACTGAACAAACCTCACTCGATACCTCGCAGCGCTTCTCAACAGCTCGCATTGTTCTGTTGAACGTCTCCAACTCCTGCAAAACCATATACAGTAATAATACCAAAAACAATAACAAAAGTTTGACGTCCATTGCCTCATACGAGGATGATGTCCGCGACGTCCCCACATCACATATAGTGACGTGTGTTGTGGGGACGTCCCTGACATGACATACCAATTGTGTATTAAATATGAGTGCATATGAAGCGTAAGTTCATAATGACTAAATTAGTTGAGTTGATACTAGCTTACGTTGGTAGTGGGTCATTTCTTGTTATATTTCATACTATATATTAGAATAAAAATAATTAAAGCGCTACTGTCATCTATGACAACATTGAGCAAAACTATATAGCTTACAGTAGCATGACAATATTTTTTAATCTTTAATATTTAATATGATAGGCTCCATATTATTTATCGTAGATTATTTGAAGCTCTTAGTAGCTAATGCTAAAGTACATTGTGCAGTCTTTGTTCATTGAAGTTCATCCTAACAGTACAGTCTCTTGTTGAAACTTTAGACCTAACTGTCGCTCAAACAATTCAATGCTCACGTTGATGCGATCGCTTAATTATTAAAATCTATTAAATAAATTAATTATTAAAGCCTTTAAGCATGAAAACAGCAACAATCTAGTAGAGATAAAAGGAGCACACTTCAGTGTACACAAATTAAATTGGTACTGAAATGCATTGCATTAGATCACATTATATGCCTTCCTAAGATTTCTTACTGTTCTATTTTTTACACGAAATTAAGTAGCAAAAATTACCTTGTATGTTTTTCGTCTCTTAGTGCCACCGCTAGTTTGTGAGCCATTTTTCGTTATTGTTTTTGACAAATATAAATCCAGCAATGTCGTGTTAGACAACTGATCTCCTCCCACTTTCCTTTCTTTCAAATTAATCGCTTTATTGAAATCATCGGATTTATTCATCACATCGCTTTCATCTAATCTCGCTTGAAGTTGATCATCTTTCACAATCTCGCCATCCGACCAACCATCTACTACCACATCTCGTCGGACTGGGGCCACAGATTTGGCCCTTACATCCCCTGATCTGCCGATAACGACCCTACCCTTATCCCTTAGCCCCTCTCCAGCAAGAAATATATTTACGGATCCTTTCACCATGTGTAGACCGGAGCGACTCTGGGGTCTATGTCGACCCTGAGGGACCATCTCAAGCCCAGAGCTCGTTGCCGGGGTTAATCTCTCCCTGGTTGACTTTGCCCTGGAGTCCTCTATTGTCTCCTTTTTGTCATCGGTGGGAAGCACTCCAGAGAGATAGGAGTCAATAGTCCAGGGTGTCTGGCACCCACCTCTAGGGGTGCCTGTCGATCTGAGCGAGAATGTTCTAGAAGGATCCTTAGAACCCGACCTCAGAGTTGAACCAGTAGCCTGGGCTCCTGTCTGAGAGCGAGATGTAGAGCTGGTCCTCATAACTGGCTTCATAATGGCTTATTAGTTGTGAATCTGAAGACTATTCTCTCAAAACAGCGAATGATTGCGTAATATCCATTGTAGTTTTACTTTCTCGTCTGTTGTATTTGGTACTTCGTAGGCATTTACAAATGAAATACATGTATTTCCTTTCAATCTGCAACGTATTTTAAGTCAAGTCATTATATTCCTGCAGTTATTAACATTTTAAACATTCGTTCAAGTGTAAAACCATAACTGTCAATAATATGATATCTTAATCAATATGATTGCATTCACTGTGACTGCATGCAGTCTCCTATTTATAATTTAGATCGATCCCGATTCGGTGTCGAATAATTTATAGTGATTAGCCGACTGAACAGTTAGTTATTCTATTTCAAAGAAAATACAATACAACGAATAGAATAAACATAGCAAAACAATACATTAAAGAATTGACTTTCGCTAATTTAATGAACCACGATGTCAGACACAATCTTCAATATACAGTATGGAGGTCACCATATTTTTCGGTCATTAATCATTACTCGTATTTCAGTAAAAAGAAATTCTGCGAAACTAAAACTAAACAGTTACTTTGAAGATTTCCGAGGAGCACAACAGCTGAATAGCTCGTTCTTGCGTTTTCGAAGTTAACGTACAGGCAAAAACGGCGAATATTCAAAGACATTGTAAAAAAGATAACCTGAACTGTAGAACTAGCAATACCAAGAAATAATAAATCATATATCGTGCTAGTACTATGTAGACATGTGCATTGCATAGTACAATTTCGAGCGGACTCAGCGGAGTACTTTGTCTACTGGAATTGTCATTAATTTAAGATGCAATATATGGCGTTCTCATAGACTTTTATCTATTTTTATTTTATATTATTCAGTGGTTCATAACTGAGTATGATAAGACTTTAGATTTTACTAGTACTTTTAAGATTTTGTAAGCAGTATGCATATCAGAAGAACGATTTTATATATTACAGGCTACAGCTACGAATCGTATTCGAAACATCGAAGAATAGTCCAATTGTAAACTACATGTGTCGCAAGAGGCCACCGAACAAGAACTGAGGATGGCAAAGCGAAACCACCTTAGACGTCATATATTTCCAAGCTATTTGATACATAAAGGCATAATCTTAATCCTAATTGAGAGTTAAAACAACTTGCGAGTAAGAATATGTGCCGCGGACTTGACACTTGGTGAAAACCAATATGCCCCTATACTCTCTCTCTCTCTCTCTCTCTCTCTCTCTCTCTCTTTCTCTCTATATATATATATATATATATATGTATATATATATATATATATATATACATACATATATATTCATGTACATATATAGAATACATGTATACATACATATACATACATGTATATATATATATATATATATATATATATATATATATATATATATATATATATACATATATATATCCTATATATAATGCCAAGTTCCACTCATGTATATTTTACATCTATACTTTGGTTATATAGGCCTATTATACGAAAGTTTATACGCCTATAGACCTACTGGACTAATTAGAGAGAGAGAGAGGGAGAGAGAGAGAAAAGGTAGGAAGAGTATTATGTTTATTTACACTAATTTCATTTAAATGCAAGTCAACGCTATCTACATCAAACATAACAGTATTGCATCATATCATATAGATTAAAGATTAGCATAAAACGTATCTATCTCTATAGACCACTTCAGTATTAAACTACTATCGTTTGGTGACTAAAGTCGATTGTAATACTTAATCTACTGTAGAAATCTCGAGGAATCAACAGCATTAGAGTAAACACTTCTGTTATCAACATTAACTCGACGTGGCTTGCCGAGTGCACTGTACGGTAATGGTACTACACCCGCGTCTACAAGATTCTAAGCGTCTTTGATTAGAAGGTGTTAAGCTTATCAAAGCTTTAGTGGCATGTAAATTTGCATCACCTTTCTGAGAAATTGACTGTATTATTTAAAAACAGAAAGCAAAATTTTTATAATCTGAAGTTGAAGTAGCAAATAAAAATAATATAGGTTACTCAACCAATTTTAAATCACTATGCAATGTTGCTTAAATATAAAGACTTCATAATATATAATAATCTTCGAGTTAGGAGCACTATAACATCTATTTGAAAAATTAAACTATGACACTAGGAAGTTACGGGTAAAACATTAGGACATAAACTATCAATTACTAGTTAATATTAAGTTAATATTCCCATTTGTCTCTAGTCATTTTACTTTATTCTTGTTAAATTGTCCACCTAACGTGCCCAGTTAGACGGCATGTCCATTTATTTGTACATTAAACTGAAGGGTTAACAGGTCAGATCGTATGCCAGTTTCCCATCCCACTAACATTCCAATGAAAAGATGGATTTTAATACTGTACGTGTGCTTGACCACTCTTAAGCACACGTACAGTGTGTCAAGCACACGTACAGAGTGGTCAAAGAGAGTCCTAAAAAGATTGTTCTTGAGATGATTTTCATATTTCTTCCTTAGTACTTACTGAGTTACATCTTAAGAAACCAGCAATTTACGAATGGTCTACACTACAGCGCCCTGAACACAACACTGGATATACAAATATATCTCTCTTAGTGCACTGATTACTGGCAGGTCCATGATACATAACGCCTCCACTCTTCTCTGTCTTCCGCCTTCCTCTTCATTTCCACATATGAGTGGGTCTTTAAATCAACTAACATACCTAATCTCGGCCTGCCCCTGCTCTTTTTCCTTCCATTCTACCTTCTATGACCTCTTTCATAAGAGAGTCATAGAAGGTAGAAAGAGGTTATATATATATATATATATATATATATATATATATATATATATATATATGTATGTATATATATATATATATATATATATATATTTATATGTAAACATATAAAAACAGCATCCTATATATATATATATATATATATATATATATATATATATAGGATTATAGGCATATGTATATCTATTTATGTATATTCAATATATCTATATATTCCGGACCTATATCTTCTTCCTATAGTGCACAGCCTACTGGCAAATCCGTGGGATATAATGCCTGCATTATTCTCAGTCTTTCATTTTCCTCATGTCCATATATGACTGGTTCTTAGAATCATCCAACATTCCTAATCTCGGCCTGCCTCTGCGTCTTTTTTCTTCTATTCTTCCTTTTATGACCTCTTTTAGTAGACTTCCCCCTTACAATGTGTCCTCTCCATTTCTCCAACTCTTTTTCCTATTTCTTAATGCATTTATCAACTGCCTATCTGTATCAACACTCTCCAGATCTTCTTCATATGTAACGTATTATGTTCAGCTCATCTTTGAAGTGTATCTGCTTTAAATTAGCAACGATGTCCATTAAAAGTAAGCAATTAATAATCAAATTCCATGCGTGTGAATTCAAGACGTTCAGCAGTCACATCGATTTCAGCTAAAACCACTAACAACTTTATTGTCATAAATGACTATAACGCATTCTTGTAATTAAGTAATTCGATTGACGTCATATTTTTGTTGTCATAGCATTATACATTCTATCGATGTCTACTCCTAGAAATAAAAAGCCTAGTACCAGTGCTAAAATAACTTAACTACTCGATATTTTATCATACTTAAACTATGTTCCAGTCATATCTACATACATGTTTCAATTAAATCAATCTAGAATGTCTGCATTCCACTCAATTTTATCACTAGGTTAGGCACTTTAGTTTATCGATTTAGTCTTCGGTCTGCAGCGGAAATATTTAAGACACATGTATTGTGCATATTTAATTGTTATAACAGTAGCGGACAAAATACCTTTTAAAAGTATTTTGAAAATGACAAATTGCATTAGGAAAATACACAACACTGTAGTATTTTGAGAGAGAGAACTATGCTTTATTTAAAAAATACACTGGAAAATTAAATATAATAGCATTTGAAAAACTAAATATAATAGCATTTGAAAAACTAAATATAATAGCATTTGAAAAACTAAATATAATAGCATTTGTAAATTCTTTTAAAATAATGTTCTCGAAATATTTTTGGAAAACAATCAATAGCCGTGCCTTCTTTTTTCGTAATTTTATCTATTCCACTACACACTGTTTTCCAGTACTGCAAAATGAAACTGTTCTTCGATAGTTCAACTTTGAATGTCCACGAATGAAATAATTATACAGAATACATAAACAATACAATATAAAAATATATGCATACATGTACATAATGTATAAACATAGATTTGCCTTGATTCTTTACCTTTGCCATACTTTTCCAAATCCTATCTTCATTTTGTTTCACTTAATCTCACTTCTAAACGACATTTAAACTTCTTTCTTTCCTTTCTCTTAATTCTAGCAGGCGATGTTGAGTTGAATCCTGGCCCTGTTTCTTCTTTTTCTAACCTGTCCACTTACTGCCTCAATGTTCGGTCTGCCACAACTATTACAAAAAGTCTAAATAAACCTGAACTCATTCAACAGTTTATTCTTGACGAGTCCATTGATATTCTATTTTTGACAGAATCATGGCTCTCTCCTGATACTCCTCCTGCTGTCCTTAACTCTCTCACTCTCCGTGACTTTTCCATTCAACATACCGGTCGTTCTTCTGGCCGTGGTGGTGGCATCGCTGCTATTTTTAGGTCTACTTTTTCTTTTTCTGTTTGTAACTGTTCTCCGTTTCTATCCTTTGAATATATTATATATATTTCGTCTTGTATGCAAATCCAAATCCTATCTCTTTTTGATTGTCTACAGACCACCTTTTTTATCCAAGGCCAATTTCATTTCTGATTTTTCTTTGCTTCTAGAAGACATTGCCTCACCACCCACTGATTTAATAATTATGGGTGATTTCAACATCCACCTAGACTCTGATGACTATTATTTTTCTTCCTTTTTGTCAACACTTGATGCCTTTGATCTCAAACAACATATATCTTCCCCTACTCACTCCTCTGGTCATATTCTTGATCTTCTTATCACTCGAAACACCATGTCATTTCTTGATCGTGGAATCTCTGATCCTTCATTATCAGATCACAGTGCGATTTTCTGTAAATTGCCTGTGACTGTTAATATACACCCTTCCAGAACACTCAAAACTTATAGAAAACTCTCTTCTATTAACATTGATACCTTCTCTGCTGATATTGTGTCCTCTTCTTTGTATTTTAATCCATCTTCAACTGTTGACGAATATTCAGCTCAATTTAGCTCTGTACTTTCTTCCATATTAGACAAACATGCCCCTCTCTTGACCATTCATTGCCGCTCAAACCCTAGGAAACCATTCACTTCTGAACAAATCGTTAAACAAAAATCTGAACGATCCAAATTCGAAACTAAGTTCAGGAAGGATCTGAAAAATCCGCCTGAACTAAGTAATCCAGACATTAAGTCCAAGTACCTGGAACAAAGAAAATTATTAAATAAAATGATTAGTTCTGGTAAAAGTTTTACTATCAAAATCTAATCTCGCAGAATCAAAATTGTCCCAAGAAATTATGGGGAGCACTTGACTCTCTGCTTGATCGCACCATTCCCAAGTCACTCCCCTCTACCACCTCACCATCTTCTCTTGCTACCTCTTTTCTCAACTTTTTCGATGACAAAATTGCCAAACTCTGTAGCTCTATACCCTCCAACTCCATTGACACCGACAACACAATTTCTGTAGATATGCCTGCGCCACCACTACTTTCTAGTTTTGAACCAGCTAAACCGGAAGAAATGCGCAATTTTATTCTTGACTCAACCGACTCATCTTGCTGCCTTGATGTTATTCCTACACGATTACTGAAATCCTGTATTGATGTTTTAGTTGCTCCTGTTACATACTTAATCAACCTCTCACTCTCAGAAGGTATCTTCCCGACGTCCTTCAAACAAGCAGTTGTATCTCCTTTGCTACAAAAGCCTTCTCTACCAAAATATGATCTTTCCAGTTACCGTCCTATTTCAGATCTTAACTTCATCTCTAAAGGTAATTTATACCCGTAATTTATACCCGTTTATTCACTCATCTTGATTCTTTCCCTTCTCTCTCTCATTATCAATCTGCCTATAGAAAACTCCATTCTACTGAAACTGCTCTTCTTCGTATACATAATGATCTTAGCTTGGCCATGAGTAGTAAACAGGATCTCTCTGCTGCCTTTGATACAATTGACCATGGCATCCTAATAAATAGGCTTAAATCTTGTTTTGGCATATCTAATTCTGCTTTTCCCTTCTCACATCATATCTCTCATGTCACACACAATCGGTTGTTATTGGTCAAAATCGCTTTTCTGAACTATCCCTCCTACGCGGTGTTCCTCAAGGTTCAGTGTTAGGTCCATTGCTCTTCTCTTTATATATCACTCCTCTTAGCTACCTGCTTGTTCAGTCCTCCATAAATTTTCATTTCTATGCAGACGACACACAACTATATATTTCCTTTTCTAATCATGATTCCGTTCAGAAACTGGCTCATCTCTCATCCATTCTAGACAAGGTTTATTCCTTGTTTTGAGCTAACCGTCTTGCTGTTAATCCCTCCAAAACTGAATACCTTTTAATTGGCACTCCTTTGCAAAGAAGTAAAATTACCAATAACTCTGTTAATTTTCAGAATCTTGCTCTTTCACCTTCTCGATCTGCCAAAAACCTTGGAGTCATATTTGATGAAAACCTTGACTTTAAATCCCATATCTCTTCTGTTTGTCGCGCTTCTTTCTTTCAGATTCGTCAGATTAGGCAAATACGTCCATCCCTTACTAGAAATTCAGCCACTATCCTTGCTAATTCTATAGTTCATTCTAAGCTCGACTACTGTAATTCATTATTACATGGGTTGCCTACTTCTCTCAATCGATTGCAGCACGTCCAAAATTCTCTTGCACGTGTTGTTTGTAAGTCCTCTCGACTTCAATTTCGCTCTCTTTCTCTTCTTCGCAGTCTTCACTGGCTCCCTGTTAATCAACGCATAAAATATAAAATAGCTCTATTAACTTTCAAAACTCTGCGATTTGGCAAGCATTCTTACTTATCTGAAATTCTTCTTCCCTATCGCCCCTCACGTACACTTCGCTCCACCGATGCCAATCTTCTCGCAGTTCCAAATATTCTCACGTCATTGAGCAGACGTTCATTTTCTTACGCAGCACCCACTATCTGGAACTCTTTACCTGCTAATCCTCGCTCTTGTTTTTCTCTTTCAACATTCTCTAGCGAGCTTCAAACTTACCTTTTCCCACCATAGACATAATCAATCTACCTTGACCATTTCTTGATCACTGGACTGGCTTTCGTTTAGGATCTTACTTCTCCTCAGCACATTTCTTTCGCAGATTGGTCTGGGTGAATTGATCTGTAGTGATATGTGCTGTTGGGGATGTCCCTGACATCATCCCTGGATGAGGAAACGGACGTTAAACCTTTATTATTATTATTATTATTATTATTATTATTATTATTATTATTATTATTATTATATGGCAGTAAGTGAACGTATGTTTAAGTAGCTATATGTTTAAGTAGCAAAATATGGCAGCAAGTAAACATGACTTAGTTGAAAATTCTAAGATAAAAGATAAAGATAAAAGTGCTATGCCCAGGTTAAGGCATTGTGCTAAATTACGCCTAAATGAGAGTAGAAGCAGCTGCAATTATGCTTTGCTGAAATAACCTCCTCTAACGAAATGAATTATGACATTCCTAAATTCATAAGACTTTAGGAATTTACAATTATCCAGTTGGAGGATAAATATCATTTATTTTAAATGCATAGCAGTCTCCCTCTCTCTCTCTCTCTCTCTCTCTTTCTCTCTCTCTCTCTCTCTCTCTGTCTTTCTCTTAGTGCACTGCCTTCTGACAGGTCCATGGTATATAACGCCTCCAGTCCTACACTCATCTCTATCTTCAGTTTTCCACTTCATGTCCACATACGAGTGGATCTTTAAATCATCCATAACATTCCTTTTGATATACCATTATTCTTGGGGGATTCTGTTTTGACGAGGTGGACCACTATACCTTCCTCAGCTTCAACTATCATTTACTGGGCAAGGGCGTCATTCCATGAGAAAGCTATTCTGTTTACCCTGTATACAGTAACCTTGCATAACAATAAAGCCAACAAATTTTAGAGAAACACTAACTAAATGTTTGCTAACTTTTAAAAGGTAGGATTAAAATGTCAATAAAAATAATTTATAATAAAAGTAATTATTTCACTGATATCACTTTCGAGTGGCAAGACCGACGTTTAAATTACCATACCAGCTTTTTATTTTGCAACATGTGGGGGAGTTACATGCCATGAACCTGCCAATATACACTGTACTAGGCGGTATATATTATAGCAAAGCTTACTGTTACATTCAGAATTAATTCTGGAAATCTCTTGGATAATTTCCACATATTCCTACTATTCAATACTGCACAGATGTGTATTGCGCTAAGTTTTTAACTCACTATTTATATCTGTTATATTTCATTCAGCAATATATTATAGCAAATATAATATGCTATTCAGCATGGTACAATTTGTGTTTGAACCGCTATAGAGTAGAGCAAAGGTAAGCTGCATGTGCCATAAGAGAAGACCAATCATAATCTGAGGATGACACTGAGAAACCTCATCAGAAACCTTTTTTTTCAAGCTAGATAGAGGTCACGTTTAGGTTTATAAGGTTTGGCTTTTGCGATGAATCAAACTGATGATAAAATTATTTCTTTACTGAACTTGAAAGCAGCCTTCGATTAGAAGTAAGTTTCTTGGACCAGTCACTTGGAAGACACTAGACAGAAATATATAGCCTACAAGATGCAATTCAAAGAACAAATTTGAATGATTCAAGCATACGGCTTAGTTACTTACACATAGTTAAATTTAAGTAATTTCACTTAAAGTTGATACATCATATAATAAATTTAACGTAGTTTACAATTAATTTACACTACTACTTAGATTAAGCTAGTTTAACGACTATGAAAATGTCATAGAAGTATACTTTTGAACGCTTAATCGCCTAAAAGTAGTTAATTGCCAATCTCTGCTAAATGTTACTACATAGAAGTAGATAGAATCCACTACATTAACCATAGCCAGTGACGGATCCAGGGGGGGCCCTGGCCCCCCCTTAGGTCCGCCGATAAAACATTTAAACAATATTTTCATTGTTTCTATGGCAATTTCGATGTGAAAATATGTTAGTAATGGAGGTGGTTAGGGGGGGAGGAGGGTAAAACAGGGTATATTTTCATTGTTTCTATGGCAATTTCGATGTGTAGTAATGGAGGTGGTTAGGGGGCCGGGGGGGGGGGGTGCGACAGGGAACTCAGTTCCAATAGCTCGATGTTTTTTCTAGGATATACTAGGAGCACTGTATAATGGAAGGGGGTCCAAAACAATGTTGACCGTTTCACTAGCTCTCAATTTTCACTTGAACCAATGCATAACCACTGCATTAGAGGAAAAAGGATGTAAATAAAAAATATGAACTCTGTCCCGTAGCAGTGGTGCAAACAGCCTTGGCGGGAAGGGGCTTAAGCCCCCCACCCCCACAATTGGGTCACTTTTGCAATTCGTCGAGATTCGCAGAGTTTCTTCAGTGGTGAAAAAATTAACCTACTTTTCCAAACAAATGTAGGATTTTAGGTTTTCCCCTGACGGGTATGAGCGGGGGGGGGGTAAGGTACGGGAGATACACTCACTCAATGAGCCGAACGCAGTAGTGAACAAATTTTGATCTCCCCCACAGAAATTTGTCTGGTTGCGTCAAATGTCCCGAAGAAAGCAAAAAATTGTAAACTCTTGAAAAAATTTCGGGCCCCCCTTAAAAAATTCCTGGATCCGCCCCTGACCATAGCTAGGGCCAATTATCAAAACCTAATTTACTTTAGTATGTTATTCTATTTCTAACAGCATGCTTATTTTTAATCCTTATATCGGAGACAATCAGTATTTACATGTAGACTGAAAAATAGTTAAACAAGCTCTAAATTACCACACCAGCCATTCTAATCAAAATGATGTTGGCTTTTAAAAGATGTTTAGCTAAAGAAAACTGCAGAAACTAAAGTAGTTATATAATAACACATAACTATGTACTCTAGTGAAACGCTTTATTATTTTAGTGTAGAACTACTACTCCACGTTACTGTCACATAGGTATTCACCGTTCACACGCATGTACTACACTGAGGTATCTAGACGTGTAGGCTACAGGCTACCTGTCGCCAGCATTCCTCAGATCGACATGAACTAGATCAATACTTAAGTGTGGCCTCAGAAAACCGGCTGCAATGGCATGAGAACATAACGCATCCACCCACAGTTTAGCAAACAGACTTATGTAAAATTATGTTTGTAAAATATCTTAGGCTTGGCGTGTAAACGCTAAACTTCAATTAATTGTCAATAAGTCGGCAATCCGACAAAGAGCATAATCAGTCTATTGGATTCATCCTTGTACACATGACCTAAGTATCCATACACAAAAGTGTCTTGGATTGAGAAATAAGTCAACAACTCTGACCAGTGTAAAATTAGGATGTATTTTTATACCGACCAAAGGAAATGAAATACTGCAACGACGTTCATTGCCCGCTGACTAAAGTAAACTTTTCTCTCTCTAATTCGTGTGAGAGTGAAGCAGAAATATGAAAACAAGGTCTCGTAATAATGAAAAGAGAGAAAGTAAAACTATAGAAATACATATGTTCTATAATTCGTTGATAACGACTAAACTTCAAATGCTCGTATTTGAGAATGGCAATGACACATGTCCACCAAACAAAGCAGCTTATCGATCGTCTAACAAACTTCAACAAATAGTTTAACAAGCTCAAAAGAAAACAGGTTCCTTGTAAAAGGAGTCAAGAACAACACTTTATCTTAAGCTATTATAAACTGCGGCTTGTTTCAGGTTTGTTCAAGAAGATACTGATTGTAATTTGAGATGATTTTATAACATCATCTACTGTAACGGCTTCAGTGAAACATCTTCCATGCTGTACGTACAGCTTTCGATGGCTTATTTCAAACGTCAAAATCACCCGTATACACATTTTACACACTTTGCGACGTGATATGTCCGACTATACACGCATTGTCCTCTCTCTCTCTCTCTCTCTCTCTCTCTCTCTCTCTGTCTCTCTCTCTCTCTATCTATCTATCTATCTATCTCGCTCTCACGCACCATATCTCTTTCTCTCTCTCTCCCTTCTCTCTCTCTCTCTCTCTCTCTCTCTCTTTCTCTCTCTCTCTCTCGATGAACCATATCAGTGATGTAAGCATTGCATCTCTAGATTTGCAATCAAACTAATTACTGGCATTATATCAACGAGGCATTTTACATTTTCGGGCTATATATACACACACACACACACACACACACACATATATATATATATATATATATATATATATATATATATATATATATATATATATAACTGCTAATAAACTTTCATTTCTATATTTAAAATTGAATTTTGACAAAACCACTGCCTTTCTAATATCTAAACTAATCGACTCTTGGGAGGCTGTCTCCAAAACCCAGGTATATTTTTTCAACTCCCTGTATAAGAATAGCTGGGATATAACAACAACAACAACATAATTAGAGTGTGTGCTACTGTCGTCAGTGACAACTTTGAGCACAACATTTACACACTTTATACATTTATACACTTTATTTAGAAAATTTAGCTTATTTACTTTAGAGACAAGAAATCTGAGGTCAATTAAGATTTTAATTTTTTCCTCTTTTTTATTACTCAAAGTTTCTAGCCCAGATAAATCAGTTTGCTTAAGCCGATATCTTCTGAAAAATTGTCCTTGACACGGTGGACAAGCGTGATTGAGAATACGATAGTAAACTTAGAGCTATTTAATAAAACTGTTGATTAATTAAGGCTTCTTTGCAAAGAGGGGCGTAGATTTATCGCCACATTTGCGTACTCTTCACTTTTTTCAATTAGATGCGATTTTAAGGTGTAACGAAAGAGTTAAATGCCGCTTGCTGACCTTATTATGTAATCTCCAAAATATATAAATTAAATTTACATAAATAATAATACAAACAGTAATCGTTGTGCGCATGATAAATTATAAAAAAGAACACTATTTATATTACAGTCATGATGAATGTCACTAGAAGATGTAATTTTTTTTAGCAACGTGTAGCTGAATTACAAATCTCACGCTTTGAATGAAATATAATAACTAAACCTAGCCTCTTGTAAGATCCAGCACTGCAATTAACGCTTAGCTGTTGCTCAATGTTGTCAAGGACGATAATAGTAAACATATTCTAATACTTTACTGCTGCTATTATTATTGTTTGACTTCTGCTCCGGCTAGAATGGGAAGCAAATTTTATGCTATCAAAGAGTACCTCAAGATCAATCAACTTGGTTATAACTTGACACTTAAGATTAGATACAGATAACAATGAAAACAGTGGAGACATCAACAACATTAACATCAATAATATTAAAAATAGCATCAATAACATGGTGCTTGCAATTTTTTTTAAATTCTCTTAAATGTTCAAACAAAGGTATCAAAATGGCGCCCTCAAAGAGGCGGCCAATAGCACTAAAAGTCCTAATGCTCTTTGAGTTAAACACCAAGACAATGGCACAGTGCATGCAAATTATATAAAGATTTTTACTAAAACACCGTTTTTAAATTCTTCAACCCTTGTGTTAACAAATGTGCTAAATTATGTTAGAAATCGCAGTACTAACACGCATGCTAAAAACAGGTTGTAACTAAATTCTTAAAAATTACTGAAGGTGTCATTAGCAATGTAAGCAATGTACCAGAAAAATTTAGTTTAGGCTAGTTTGGAAGGTACTAGTCACCTTACAGCTTTTTAAATCTAATATTCAAAAGCTGCATACGCTTCATGTATTTAGTGAACGAGCTCTAACATTAATGTCTGAAAGAAATACAGAAGATTCGATTAACCAATAAAGCTTGTTACCATTTAAACAGTCAAAAGGTATGGAAATAATTAATAAACCTTCCTTTGAGAAACGCTAGCGCACAAAACATGAATTAATAATGAACTATCTCTTTATTTAATCGGACTGAATGTCATGATCGATAGCGGCCTTTGGAGATAATTTGAGCTACAATCCATGATAACTTGAAATTGTCAATTATAGAATGTATTTGTATCGACAAATCTTTTAACGTTCTGCCGGAATTTCACGCAACCTGTTTGTATGAAAATTTTCGTGCTTCAGTCGACAGTTTACTACGACGCAATTGTACAGTGTGAGCGCCGCTTAACGCTTTGGTCTAGAAATCCCGAACATGTCACAACATGTTCCTGAGCGATTCATTCTAACAGGCAGTTGTGGGTAAGCTCGTAAACCATTCAGCCTGAATCACCAAACACTAGCTTCTAGCCGGTAATTGACGTAGATAATCATTTCAGTGGGGGATTTCAGGCCCCTTAGTAATGGTAAGATCCATTTGGAGAAAAAGAATAATTTCCTTGCAACTGTAAAAACCATTTCGCACAAGTGTTAAAACTGACCGATTTCGATAAATTATTAACCAATAATTTCTTTACGTTTAATTTATTTATTCTTATTTAAAATTCTAGACAATAGAGTGTCTTATGGTAGAACCGGGTATTTAATTTACGAAGCGTTTAATGCTAGTGCTAGAATTAGAAGGAATTATAGTTAAGTTTCTTATAACTCATTTTGATTGTTTTATGATCCTATGTTTATGATGTATGTGTGTGTATATATTTATATGTGATGCATCTTGATCCTGTCTGTTTTTGACGAATAAAGAAATGAATAAAATTATTTAGTTTGTAGAATTCTGGTTCAGTGCAATATTATGCCGTCATGAAATTGGCTTGAGCCTAAAATGACGAGCGAGGATTTCCCATTAGATGTTTCCCACTAGACTCTAGTATAAGCTAAATTAAAAATCAGTTTACTCCTTTTTTCTAGGCTGCTAAGGTTCTCTCTCCCCTATCATTTTCAAGTAAATTTTCAGAGATTGTATTAATGACAGAGAACAGCGCCTTTAATTGCAGCATAAGTTGATGTTCAAGAATTATTTTATTGTTTTAATGGACAATTATATTGCTGACTTCAATAACAAATCGATCCAAATAATCCTTTGTTTAGTGACCTTAGCGTAATTCAAATCTTTACCGAGTATTTATAATATGTAATAAATAAATAAATAAATTAAATAAGCACTCCTTTATACAGTCGTGAGTACTCGGTAATTGTGTGTCTGTAAATAATTTTTTAAACGTTGTTTTTCATTTGTAGTAGGCTTAATACTCACTGGATCCGAAATTTATTTATAGAAAAGCTGGAATCGCGAGCTGAAAATAAAGCCAGATTAGATCTAATTGCACTATCAAAAGTATGACTGTAAGTTATCTGCACCAATTAAGAAATATTAACGAATACTTAATATTCTTGTTCTTATAAAGTAAAATATTATTTTAAGCCAGCATCAAAGATATCAACATCCACCCATATACTTTATTTCATTAAAAACCAACATATCCCGAAAAATCTTCTTAATCATTTTTATCAAAATGTGTGTTTTAATGTGTCTACATAAAAGTATAAATAATCTACCATGTATTGATGAAATAAAGTCTATATAATAAAAAATCGCTCGTAGCGCTAAAGATTTGTTTGGGCCCCTAATTTATATTGGTGCACCCCCATATTTAAGGGCACCATTTAAAAATTGAGTGTGCACAAATTCAGGGCTCTACTTTTTGCGTAAATTTATTACTTAAGCTAGTCTCCCAGCGGGGATGGGTTAATGCTTACAAATATATCTTTTCATTTGAATCACCTTCATTGGCCTTTGCTTTCCAAAGAGCAGTTTCATAGGCAGTTGAAACCTATCTTTTCCATCTCTCTTTTCCAGCCAGTGTCCATGAGCAGCGACCTGCGCCTAAATCTCCTTTTCTTTAATTCTCTTTACTTTGGACTGATTTTCAGGATTTTTCCAATTTGCACCGTTTTTGGACTTTCTTTTGCTGGCCGGCTTGATTTTGTCTCAATAGTGTTCGATGTTGTCATTGATGACTGTAACACTCTAATTGTTGTTAACATATCGATCGCTTAAAGGAACTACAGTAGCTGCTCAATGAAATCATAAGTATAGTCTGTAAACAGCACAATCTTACATTCCCATCCAAACCAATTACTGAGTTATAATTTTCTCATAGGCTTAGACATTATGCTGATGAATTTAAATTAGGATCAGATGCACTAACTATTTTTAGCAGACTTGCGTTAGTGTTTGTTTTCGTGCAGGCCATTGCCTTTAATAAAACCAACCTTGAAAACCAAAGAGAGAGAGAGAGAGAGAGAGAGATACTTCTTAGCTAAAAACGTAGCAAGCGCCATAAAAAGTTAAAATGAGTTCAAGGAAATTGTCAAATGGAATCGAAAGCAATATAAAATAGCAAAAAATTTAAAAAATAGAAATATAGCAGTCAAACAAATTAAGTAGAGACAAAAACAATTGGCCGTCAATGAGAACGAGAAGAGTTCTATCTAGTTGAACACCTATTTATCCAGATCTTGTTATCAGGCGACCAGAATCCTAAAATTGAGCCGTTGTGCTGTCTTCATTTTATTCAATATAGTCAATATGAGAAAACAATTATCAACGTAAGTATTACATTAAAATTACTATTATCGAAAAATTTGTGATTTCAAGTACAATGTAAATTATCCTTGCAACTCTGCTAGCTAACAATTATGTAGATTTAGAATAAAAAGCAGTCAAAATTACTTCACTTATCAAGCAGTCAGGGATTCTACTTATCAAATACATTGCGGCATAAAAGACAATTGCATAAGAAAACCCAATTTTTTGCATTCGCACTATATCTTAGCTATAATAATTTGCGCACAATACCATGCTCGGGTTGAATTACTGTGACGCCTCCTGTTGGACAGTAACTGGATTTCTGAGATTTGATGCATACATGTATTATTTCCTTCTTATATATGTCTGACTATAGGCGTGATCTGACTTTAGGACTCTGTTAATTGGTTTGTTTATGGACTCTGGAACGATTGTTTAATTCCAACTGAGGCGAGTTTGAAATTCAAATAGTGAACTATTCATAGTCAAATACTGGAATGAGTAATTTCGGTGGAGCAGCTCTGCAGTTGACACTTGGGAGTTGAACGTGTGCGGACGTGGAACTTAGCTTAGTTAGTGAATGTTGAATGAAATTACAGACATAGAAGTAGGAGATGGTAGGACGTAATCTATTATATATTATTTTATTATTATATTATACTGTTGTTGAGTAATTGTAGGCTTAGTTTGTATACAGGTACACGAACCACTCACTATACGTTCATTCTATATCAGATTTATCTTAGACTATATGTATGCTTAACGTTTCGCAACATGTTATCATATAGTATTCGGTCTCAGTGTTGATTTATTAACTAGACAAAGAGTTCCATCTCCCAAACTACCACAGGCCAGGCTTACACATGAACTTAGCGTTAGTCTTTGTAATTCCTTCTCGTAGCGAATTGGCATAGAATGCAAACTGAGCAGTTTTAGCACAACGTCTAAAGATACAACAAGCAACTACAGTACTCACCTATGACTGGAATAAGTTAGTAGAATAACGAGTGTAAGTTACCCAGGGAAGGTGAATAATATATACAATATTAAAGATTTACAGATGACCAAGGAACGATATCTGGTAGCGAGACTGGACTGAAGCAGATGATGGATAGTCTAATTTATACGCATTGAAATATAAGTTCGTAAATGGCGACTGAGTAAAAACTGAGTAAAAAAAGCAACACAGAAGTGACTTTATTCCGAAGCTTTGGAACACTTTAAGTTGCGCATGGGTACCGAAAGGCATCGCCTTTTGCGAAGGTTATTCGTTAATCGACTGAGTTATCTCAATAGAACGTGAAAATAGAATGTGAGTACATGTATCCATGGCAAGTAAATATGAAAATGTTATTGATGGTTGTATAGGTGACAAAGAAATAGTTGATCGATGGAGGATTTATTATAATGATTTGTATAATTGCTGTGATTACAGTGCTGATAAGCAATCTTTTATTGAGCGTTTAAATAATGTTGAGATAACTAAGGCTAAAGTTGTTGAGTTTAGTATATCTCTTCAATGTATTCAGGACATATGCTATGGTTTGAAAAAGGTAGGAGTGCTGGTCCTGATGGCATCTGTAGTGAGGCTGTTTTGTACTCGTGTCGTAGTTTATTTGTGCACCTCAGCATATTGTTTAATCTTTTTCTTAAATTTGGATATTTACCTGCTTCTTTCATGCAATCGGTTATTGTCCCTTTAGTTAAAAACAAGTCAGGCGACTTATCAGATCTTATTAATTATAGGGCTATTGCAATCCCTAATGTGCTTTCTAAGATATTTGAATCCCTTTTGGCTGAATCTTTGCATACTAATTCAATATATGATAATTATCAGTTTGGTTTTAAACAAGGGTATTCTACAAGCTTTTGTACCAGTGTACTGAAACAAACAGTGGACTATTATAGAAATAATGGTATGGTAAGTCACGTGTTCACTTGTTTTATAGATTTTAAAAAGGCATTTGACAGTATTAATTATTGGAAACTATTTATAAAACTATTTGATGATAATGTAAACTTCAAGGTAATTAGCATTTTGGCATATTGGTATAGTCATCAAAAGTGTCAGGTAAGTTGGCGTAATTCAGTATCGTCATCTTTTAGTATTGGTAATGGCACACGGCAAGGAAGAGTTCTCTCTCCATATTTATTTTCTAGATACATTAGAGATCCGTTAGGTTCAGTTGTTGATTCTGGTATTGGTTGTAGAATTGGCAGGCAGACGATCAATATTCTTGCATATGCCGATGATATTGTCCTTATTACACCTTCATGGAGAGATATGCAACTTTTAATTAACACTCTGTGCTCTAGTGCTTTAGATATTAATGTCTTGCGATATTTCTAAAACTGTTGCTATGATTTTTGATTTAAAAATTTATGATTTTTGAAGAGAAGATGGGCCTTAGACTATATTTTCCCTAATTTTAAACTAGGTAACGAGGACATTAATTTTGTCTCCCAATTTAAATATTTAGGTCATTTGATTGATAATCGTTTATGTGATGATAATGACATTAATCGTGAAATAAGTAATACCTTTGTCCGCATTAACACGCTTTTAAAACGATTTTTTAATTGCTCCCGTACAGTTAAAATTATTCTGTTTAAAACGTACTGTTTATGTTTTTACGATATTGCACTCTGGTTCAAGTTGAAAGCGTATTCTTAAAATAAATTTCGTTCATGTTATAATAGATGTGCCAAATGATTATTTGGTTTCAAAAGGCAGGATAGTTTATCCACCATGTTGCAGTTATGGAACATTCCTAGTTTTGATACGATTATATATAACTCTAAATGTGTGTATAATCAGTGTGTTAGTAAGTGTGAAAGTGCACTAATTAATTGTTTTAGGTTGTGATTTTTCCATTTTAGAACTACAATATCTGATTTTACGAGTTTACATGATTTCATGGCTGTATGGGTGCGCTGTGTTGTGTGTCTCGTGTGCTTTGTGTGGGCCTTGCTGACTGATTTCTAATTATAAATAAATAAAATAAAAATAAGTATACCTTGGACCTGCCACTATGAGGAGAATTTGAGAGATATAAAGCTACTATTTTAGCAGTTTTGTAAATTTTCTAGAAAATTAATGATAACTTTCCATAAGTATCATAAACATATTAATTTTCTTCATTCTACTAGTGTAGCCTATATATTTGCAGTTGTATAACAAGATATACTTAATTAAATTTTGAATTGTTGGAGATAGCAATAATATTCAGAAATACTTTTTGTAAGCTATCTAATAATCTAATTAGTTAAAATGTTATCCTCTATTCCACAAATATGCTATCGAGGCATATAAACTGGTGTTAAATCGAGTTTTGTTTGTTTAAAACTTGAATGAAAATGTAAACAAAATGCATCAAGCTTGTCCTATGTGTCTAGTCCGCCCCTCCACCGCTCATTAGTTCAATCGATAGTTTGGGAAGCATATCAAGCCTAATGTGAACTTTCTAAGTCCTCGCAATGTAGACAACTCGAGCTGCTTGAAAGAGCTGACAGTGAAAGTGGCTTCAGAAGCGATTGCAGTGTAATGCGCTTTTCACTCATTCGATAGAACTCGAGATGCTTCTAAATTGGAGGTGGAGGCAGTACCCGTTCGTTACATTGAGAGGAGTATAAAGGAAACATTCACCCCATGGAGAGACTCGTAGATTTATTTACAACTAAGAGCACTATATCGGAGAAGCGTTACGCCTATGTGATAAAATTCTGTCCCTCTCAAAATGTAGCGAGATGGATGTTACATGCATGATTGAACAGAGGGTACAGTGCTTATCGCTTAAATTTACTAGTAGAAGCAAAGCTCAAGTGCAGCACGCAGGTTGTGGTAACAATTGATCTTCTACAATTCAGCTGCGTAACTTCGTTTGGACACGAGAGCCACGAAGTGTTTGTAGAATTGCAGAGACATCAGCAGTATAAGGAAACATTCAAAAGTGTATCAAATACAACTCGCTTTGACAGAGCACTGAGAATGTTGTGAGCTCGCTTCTCGACTGCTCTGAAGCAGTTGTGGCGGCTCTGAATCAACTCGCCAGATACAGTACTATAGGCCTAGCAGTGCTGTGAACAGGGCTATAGATATCATTATCGAAGAATCTGTAAGATTTTCCAATCATCATTTGTCTCGTTCTTCGGACCATATTTGCTATAACTTCGATTTGTTTCAAAACTGCTACTAGGAGTCGCTGCTGACCTGTCAATAACGGCAACACTGATACAATTAGGCACCATTGCGGCATTAAGCAACTACGCAATACACATAAAAGCTCCTGGTTAAATTTGTCAAGTGGAGGCAGATCATCTGCCAAGAACAATGACTGGGCAACGTTGTTCAAAGACAAGCGAGTGAAGAAAGTAAATTAGCACTACTGTGGCATATAGTATAGAGTGGTGCCTTATAAATGTAATTATTATTATTATTTTTTAATAAATAAAACTTATTAGTATTACTATTAGGCCTATATTATTATTATTATTATTATTATTACTACTACTACTACTACTACTACTACTACTACGATTTATGTGTATCTGACGAAGATCATTGCATCGAAACCGGTAATACATTAAAAGTTTGCATAGTGTAAAATACGAGTTTGTGTTGAAAATATCTTTAACATAATACTTCTAGTTATTATAGGATTAAGTTTGCGTTTAAAATCAACAAAACGTAATTAATCTAACGATAGTAAATCAACAAAACGTAATTAATCTAACGATAGTACAGCAAGTTAGTGGAATAACTATGGAAATAGTAATTGCGAAATTAGAGGCAATCGAGGCCCGTCTAGCAGCGGTAGAAAACAATCAGCGTTCCACAGCAAGTAGCGCTAAAACGTTTGCAGAAGTCACTCAAGCGCGTGGATTAAACCCCAGTAACTCAAAACGTAATTAATCTAACGATAGTAAATCAACAAAACGTAATTAATCTAACGATAGTACAGCAAGTTAGTGGAATAACTATGGAAATAGTAATTGCGAAATTAGAGGCAATCGAGGCCCGTCTAGCAGCGGTAGAAAACAATCAGCGTTCCACAGCAAGTAGCGCTAAAACGTTTGCAGAAGTCACTCAAGCGCGTGGATTAAACCCCAGTAACTCAGCTAGAGTGTTTCGTGGTAAGAACTACAGAATGGATTACGCTCACAGAGTCCCAACGCATCATCAGGGGACTGGATTATCTATAGAACGCCTCAATTGTGCTACTTCGGAATCTGAAGGATATAATAAACAAGGATTAGCACCTCGTCAACCTAAGAAAAGTGAACACCGACAGCCAAGAATACCTAAAGGAGCAACGGATAAGGGAGCTAGAATGCACAAAGTGCCAACCAATAACAAAGACTTTGAACAGCTAGTGAAAAAGCTGTTCCAGAGAGTACAACTGGAGCACCATTTGGATTGCTGGGAGAGTATCCCGAAGAGCCTGGAAAAGAATTTAGACGAGCTCTTCAGGTCTATTACCCCACCAATGATGGACTCTACATTCAGCACAGGACTGAAGAAGAAGTTAGAAGAAACCAAGAGCGAGATAGTTTTGTTCGTGCAAGCCCACCTAGCACGAAAACTCAAGGAAGTAGAGGAGACTGGCAGAAAGCTGAATTTGCAGGACGTGGATCATGCAAGAGAAATTGCACTCAGGCAAGCCAGTAAAAAGATGAAAAAGAAAATGGTGGAGACGAGAATGAAGAAAATCATAAATTCATTCCCGGAGGTTCAGGCCAATCATTGGATATCACCCAGCAAATCGCGGAAGGCGACCTCGGGTGAAAACCTCACTGAGGTAATCCTACATAATCAATTCGCGGCCTTGGCTGAGGTGGAGATAGAAGCGGTAGAAAGTGATACCACCCAGGAGAATGTGAGTAAAGGGAAGCAACTTCTGAAACGAAGAAATTCAATCAGGAGCCCCGACAAGGAGCCAACTGGAACAGTAATCAGTCTACAGTCGTCTCCATTGGAGGAGAGACTGTCGAAGAAGTGCAAAGGGGTGGAGAATACTATGAAATCCCCGTCCACATCAGAGGAGACCCCACCGGTCAACAACAGGCCAATACTTCATCTGGAGCAGAAGAAAGCAAATTGGCAAATTGGCCAAATTCGAGATGGGTCCGACACCGTTGTCATAGGCGATAGCGCCGTAAGAGGCTTATTCAATCTTCCCGCCAATATGGAAACTCATGCTTTCATGGGGGCCAATCTGGAACACACGGCCTCAATCATGGAAAAGATGAGAAAACCACCGGGAATGAAGAGGTTACTCATACAGACCGGCTCTAATAACAGATCCTGGCTCCACAGGAACAGCGTCACGTGCGTCAACAGGATAATCAACGCTGGCAAGAAGATGGATGTGAACTTAGCCTTT